>JAYJLU010086647.1:3631-15994 GCA_036873645.1 Minona dolichovesicula | reverse complement strand
TAAAGGTTAAAAATATAAATCTGAAGGAATGATATTTAAGCACATGATTTGTAAAGTAATATTACACAAGCAGATTATTATCTAAGTGGTCATTTTTAGATTCTTGCTCACTTTATTAATTTGTACGGCTCTTAGGAAGCAATTTTGTAATGTGTATAAATTTTTGATTTTTATTTGAAACATTATACAAATGTATTCACACCCATGCACATTATGTTGTACATCATTAGTTTATAAAAAATACACAGAATTGACTGAATCAATTTACAATCTACTCAGTTTCTGACTCTTCTGATAAGGGCACTTCATTCAGCTGGTTGGAGCTCTTCTTTAACTGTGGATGCCTACACCTGTTACCACTGACCAGCCATCATTTAATTGCTATACTTAGGTCAAAATAAGAAATGGCTGGACCCTCCATAACAATGGTCATCAAATCCTGAGATCACAGTTTCACGCAACTTTTGACCTAAAATTGCGTGCTAAAGTTGCGTGAAACTAGAGTTGCGTGCAATGTTGCAGGAAAAGTTGCGTCATGTAAACTCCCGGTAAAGTTTATATATTTAATTTTTATTATTAACCGAGAGTAATATATCCGAAATCTTAGAATATAAGCGAGTGCTAAGAATTTTATTCATACCAGCTATTATCTATTATCTAAATAATTTTATAATTATATTTTGTTTAAATCGTTTAATTAAGAGATTTTAAAATATCAATTATTTACATTTGCTATGGACAACGGGTTAGATGAAAGTCCCAAAAAGGTTTATATTTTAAAGCTGTATTGTTTATATGCCACAAATAGCTAAAAAGGATTTTATTAAGTAATATTTCATGCATAATACGGGCGTTACACAATTCTAAATTCTAAAATACAATTCCCTTTAGCTTTATTGCTTTTGATCAATTCATAAATTTATTTTTCATCTTTTCAATAATAAAAGTATGTGTTTTTCTTATATTTCACATTTTTGCCTTTATAACAAAAGCTTTGGTGTCTCACAACATTTAATTCCAACAAAACTAACAACATTATAACCTTTCTGAATTCTTAGTTATTTTTATGTTTAAAGCATAGAAGTTGAAGTATAAATATTTAAATAAAATACATTTAAAAGTACACTAGAAATAAAAAGTAGAAAGTTACACCAAGTTTGTGTTTCTTTATAACATATTTGTCAATATAGTTAGATATTAAAACTATCAAAAGAGAACAATCAATCAATTATAATATAAGATTTACCAACTAACATCAAGTTATACAAACAGACAATCTGATTTAAGAATATGAATAATAAGAGTATTTTTTAAGAATTTTAAACCATTTAAAATTTAAGTAAGCCTCAATGTTTATTTAGCATTTCATCAATATACTTTCAATTTTTAGTTGTCATATTATAAAAATTATAAATTCTATTAATTTAATTTAGAATTGCTAATTAATATCTATCCCACAAGTTTCCATTACTATATACATAATAACAAACAAGAAAGTTTGTAATAATATATAATAATTGAAATAATGTATAAAAAAATAATTATGAAACAAATAGCATAAGTCATAAAAATAGGGGATGAACATGTTATGTATATAGCCTATATATTTATACAGCCCCATGACACCCTATATTGTGTCATGGTTATTTTAATGCTATTTATTGTTTGACTACATTTAATTAACTATACCCTATCCTAACCCTAACTATAACTATAACTTTACTATTTATATTTATGGATGTATCATTGTAATAAGATATACCCTTGTTATCCTGACTCATTTTTCAAGTATATTATGTACTCAACTCAGATCAACTGGGTCATATTAGATTGATTGTGATTATGATGTAATATTGGTAGGTAGTCTCTTGTTAGGTGAGCCTCTTGTTATCTTGTGCTAAAGTAGACAAGCAAATGCTAGACAAAGGACAATGACTCAGTTCAGGATGTATACTAGTCAATCAGAAGGGAAAACTGCACACACACCTACACTTAGGCCATAAGCAGCAAGGTTGATTAGGCTTACATTGGAGGAGAGCTAGCCTACAGCAAATGAATCCCCATTGCAATTAATTACATAATACTCTCACTGTATTGGTTAATATAATTCACAAGATAATGATGAATAGAGACAAGACAATGCCACTTGCCATACTGCTTGTGTACAGTTTTTAAATGACAATCATATTGCTACTCTCCCATGGCCCGTACCTTTTCCTGATTTGAATCCTATTTAAAAGCTCTAAGGCCACCTGCAATGCAAGGTTGATTCTATCCAAGTGAATGGTTTGGAAGCGATATGGGTGACCACTGTACATATCTGGAATGAGATGCTGACAGAACTTCTTACCAATCTCATTGAATCAATGCCAAGGAGAATTTAAGCAGTGATTGCTGCATGTGGTGGATCAACAAAGTACTGAACCCGACCCCCCTTTCCCTTTTTAAGAACATGATAAAAGTCATCTTCAAGACCACCTTATGTTTGATAGTACTTAATTGCATCATAAAATAATATTCTGATTCATTAAAACAACATACTATTAAATAAAAATGAAAAATATTGAAATACCCATAAAAAATAGGATGCGGCGACACTTTTGCATGGGGCTGTAAATAGAAAGTAGTTTTAAAGGAAACCCTATTTAAAAAATTGACATTGATGTAATTGTTGAGCAATAAGTTTGGGTTTTAATAGTTTCATAAAATATGATTCTGAGAATAATAATTGACTATCTATGGTTAAATTATGACAAATACAAAATAAAGGAATAACATTGAAATTACCTGAATTACAATTTTAAAATGTTACATTCTAAGATAACATATTGAGGATGTGATGAATGTTGTCTATGGAGGGTTATCTGATTACACTATCTCAATATGCTATCTTAGAATATAACAACCATTTATTAAATTGTAAATTCTACATTCAGATAATTTGGCTGTATAAATCTATTACTATATACAACATGTATATATCCTGATTTTTTACTGTATTTGTGCTATTTGTACCATGACTTTGTTGGTCCTGAAGATAAGAAACTGATTGATGAATATACATTATTTATTATTATATTGACTTTGACAAGTCTTTATTTTTATTCTATATATATTATTAATCATTTAAATGAAAAATATGTTAAAACATTTTTTACGATTGAATGGCTTAATCATATCATATTTGATATTATTAAATTTAGCTTGCACCAAAGAGTGGTAGAAGAGCAAAGCAGAATGGAGATGGATTAAATGAGTCTAAAGTGGATACAACTGACCTGTTTTCTGGAGACACTCTCAATATTGCAAATAATAAATCACCCAATGTAATTGCACTTTTCCTCAATAATAGAACTCAAATAGTTTCATTTGAGAATATTATTTTGTTATTTTAATGTTAATAGAACACTGAAGACAAACCTCAAAAACGTAAGAGAATTGGTGGTTGGGAAGAAGAAAGTATAAATAAGGGAAGTAGTGCAAGGTGAGTTTGCATTTAAGAAAATATTTCTATTTAAAAAAAATGATCATTTGAATTTATTACTTCAGTAAAAATCATTTGATTGTATCATTTCAAACATGAATTTCAGATTTTAAGTTCACAAAAGTAGCATCAACAGTCAAAGTAAATTTATTCATCAGTATTGAAGCCTTACCTAATATATTTTCATTTACCTGTATATTCTAACTTCTAATGTTTCCCACTAACCAGCTTAAAACATGTATTTTCTGTATATGTATTAATTTTAAACTGATTAATCTCATTAAAATGTATTTAACTTCAATTCTACACTTGATTTCTCATTGAATTTATTTTATGATTTTACCTTTCCAAATGTTGATATCTTATCAATATTATTGGATTATTTATTATACATAGTAGTCTGTGCTGAATGTCCTTTTATTTTAGTTCTTGGCTTTCAATGTTTAACTTTTAGATGATGTTTTTATTTTTAAAATTTTATTTCAATTTATAATGTATCTGGATATGATATGTATTACCCAGATAGAAATTCTTCAGGGTGATAGAAATGCTTCAAAATAGTGGACTCCCTCAAAATTACTAACTAAAGTGAAATAAAAATCTCAGGAATTGTAAAAATAACATTTTGTTATTCCATTGAATTTTGTTTTCTTTGTTTCAATTTCTTGGTACACAGAAAGTTGCAGTTGTCTACATCTGCTTTGCATTTGATAAGAACAGTTTTATAATTTATTCAGCTATAGAAACATAATTTTAATCTTATTTTCATTAGCTAGTCAGTCTTGCAATCAATATATACATAGGTGTCAAAATTCTTTTTTCTGTAATATTTTTAGACGACCAATAAATCCTGACTATGAAGAGTAAGTCATTTAATGTTTTAGATTTTATTTAATGATATCGATTTTATTTGAACAGAAACATTGTTAAGTTTACATACATTCCCAATTTTATGCATAAATCTTTTGAATAATTGAAGTCTCTTTCTGATTTCAGTAAGCTAATATTAGTCACTTGAGCCAATTAGTCAATAATGTTAAACTTATATTTCAGTGAAAGATTAAAAGCTCCGAAAGAACTGAGCGATGATGAATCAGGTTTGTTTTTCATTTTACATCTCATATAACATAACATATAATCTCTCATATAATAACTTAATGATTATTACTCCTTACTACGATATTTATTCTCATGATTTCAGAGCAAGAAGACAGTAAGTCAGTACTATTTCAATTGTTATCGATAAAAACAATAACGAAATAAATAAACAGTTGATGTAGTAAAGAATCACATATTCATTCAAACTATTAATATCTAAAAGTGACTAACTTTGGTGTATTGTCTAGAAGTTAAAGTTTTGTGAGCTTATTTTGTTAAATTGCATGTGTGTATGTAATTATAATATTCTGTATTTTATAGACATACCAACTATTCCTGATTTGGACACAAACGAGCCTGAACGAACTACTAATGATGTTGCTGTTGCACCTAGGTTTGTTCAATTTCCAAATGTTTGTGTGATATTGTACAGCTATTTTCATCAGTTTATCTTGATACGATTTACTATAAATATATTCCAAATATCTGTCTATCATCATAAGTTTATTTTACAAATACTTTTGTTGATTTTGGGCATTTTAGTGTGGTGATTAATCGAGTTGCAACTTTCAGAGAATTAGATCACGACCTATCCAAGCATCTTACGTTTTTAATGCTGGTAGCTATTTTTAAAATATTGTTACATTGTTGAATTGTTTTTATTTTCATGGTGATATTTTTGACATGACCACGGTGAGAAGAATATTCTATTCTTAAAACTGAACGCCCAATTTCTAGCCTAAATATTAAAATGGATAATCCCTATCAATTTTTAGTAATTAATTTTCATCTATTTTAGGACAATGAAATCGACCTTAAACTTTTAGCTCGGGATATTTCTTCTGAACAGGATGTGCAAGAGGTAAGTTTGATTGAATAAAACAGTTTTCTGCGTTTGTATGTATCTGATGGGAGTGTAAAGCGCATCAAGTAAACGTTTTGAAAGACAGTCTCATACTATCGAACTAAAGATATTATCTTTGTGACTTGAAATCCCCAAGACAAAGCTAACTCCTCTCAGGCGGCCCAACTTCCTTAGGAATTGATTGAGGTCTGCTGTATTGATAATGGATCCTCTTGTCTTTATATTTTCGTTATGCATTTTACAATTTCTAGTGCCGTTTGAGCAACACATTACTGAAAACTTTATAAAAAAAACTTCTTAATAAATTAATAATAACGTTTTTTAAATAGTCTGTGTGAAAGACATTCTTACTTAAATGAGTGCTATATTAATGACAATTAAGAGGTAAATTGGTGCGTGGAGTATTGATGAAAAAGATATTTGTGTTTCTATGGAGTTTTGTCAATATCTTTTCATATCTTTTAGAATGATGATTATTGGGATTGGGACCAACTGTTTACTGATGTCACCAGTGGATTTCAGGATTCGGACTATATTCCTCTCCCTGCTTAGATAAATTTATCAGAAAAACCTAAAATTCATCAAATCAACTCTATTTAGAAATGCCGCATTTTGATTCTATTTGTATGATGTATTTATTACTATAATATTCGGTTTAATTTGTTTTGGACTCGTATCTTTCAGAATATATACGTGCATATATGATTCTTTTGTTGAAAATATCTTTTCCCTATTCATTTGCAAAAATACAGCCTGAGAATATCAAAATTCTAAGCATAACAATTTAGGACATCCGTTCAGAGTGTCACTTGCTGGTCAGTTCTTTAAACATCAGGATTTAATCTAAGTAAGAGTAACTATCTCTAGGTAGGTAGTCCTGGATTAACAAACTAATTATGCGGTTGAATTGAACGACATTTTAATTCGGTAAACTCATTCGATTGTGGGATTTCGGGATCAAGAGATTTGACAAAGATTGAAACAGCTGAATCCAAAACAAAGATTATGAAAGGGGGGTAGTCATACAAATTTGCGTTTTATTGAACATTAGTAGAATTTATTTCCGCATGCATAAGATGATTATGTGTTGATACGTCGTTTCTGTAAGTGAATTTTTCTAAAAAAGACAGAAGTTCAATACAAGAAATTCCTATATATTATAACAGAATAAAATAGTATATAGTCCAGTATAGTATCTATATTCATTTTTGGTTCGTTAAATTGACAGAATAAACAAAACAGACTGGAGGTGTGCTAATATCTGTATTTCACTTTCGAATTTAAAACCATTTCAAATGTGATTTTTCTGAAATGTTATTAAAATTATTTCTAAAAAATACCGTTTCTTGACGTTTAGGTACATTCCATCTGCTCTATACAAGCTGAATTCCGCCCTTTTAACGACTTTATATATATCATTAGATACGTTAAGATTATAACTTTATTATTGCTGGTCATTTTAATAGACATGATCCCTGTGAAGTCTCTTACTATTTTAAATTTTCGTCATCTTGTCACAGAAAATTTAGAACTCAGCCATAAAACCCAACATACTTAATATTCTTTCGAAAATATTTGAAACATTTTATTCAGACTAAAACGTAAATTCTTTACCATCAGTATATAGCTTTCGGAGCATATCCAGAACACACCCACATAAACAAAACTTGTTGGAATATTCATGTCCAGATTTACGATACAGACATACAGAATTTATAAAATAAATTAAATTGATCGGTAATTAAATTAATTAAAGTATGCAAATAAAAATTTCAAAGGGTATCACTTGTAAACTAACTTGTAAAGAAAATTACAAATAAGTCGAAATTTGCTAAATTTATTTTATTTTGTTGTTTTTCTATATCAATTAAGTTTTATAGCGGGCTTTAACTTGAATTATCCTCTTAAATACCTAGCAATAAAGAAAATGAATAGTTTATTCTTTTGCCGTTATTGAGGTTAATTTCTAAAATTTCATTTTATGATTTATCCCTCTTTTATAAATTTATTCTAATAATAAACTGTACTATTGAAATAAATGAGTTTTATTCAATGACAATGCTTGTGTGTATGTCTTCACCCCAAATTAAAATGTCATGTTAGTTTCAATTTAATGTATAAATGATCCAGTTGTCAATATAAATAAATGTTAAGTTTAAAGATCACTGAAGCATAATGTCAAATTTAACATGCAAACTTCCAACTAAGTTTTTTCATAACTTGACTTGGCTGACCTACACTGCAAATAAAAATGACTATTTAATAAGAGAATCTCATAAATTATCACTGTGGTACCACCTAATATCTAGCTGACTAGATTACTGATAAAGATGCAGCATTATAAAGCCAAATTGAAAAGTATATATTGCCATATATATTCATGTATAAGCCAAGAACTTTTGGAATTAATTTGGATGAAAAAGTGGGAGGATTGGATTATATGTGAGCATATTGAAGGCAATTGAATGTGTATGTGTGTATTTTCTCTACCTGACTAGGATATTGAAGAGATCTACAATGACATTTACTGATTCAATATACCTCTGACTTATGTAAAATAGTTACCTACTTTTAAAATAATTTTTTTAGGATAATTGTATTATTATTATGGTATTTACCTATTATATCTACCTACCATATGTTGTAAAAGTGGAGGTTTGGGTTATACATGAGCATACACATTTGGTAGGATTTAGAAAGCAAAAGTAGGGGGTTGGCTTATATGCGAATATATACAGTATATAAATCATAGCACAACTTGTCTCTGTGGTACCACTATAATATCTAGTCATTTTTATTTGCAGTATATTTATGGGATGTTTAATATGTGACATATGGTAATACAATAAAGTTCAGATTTAGTAACATTATCAATGCACCAACCTTATCATTTCTAAATGTTTGCATTTAGTAACATATTATGGCAATCCCAGAGTTTACGGTTCCAAACTCAAAATATTAAGTTTGTTTTTATCCCCTTAGGCAAGGCACAGATGAAATTTGGTTTACCGGAATATTTTTTCTAAAAAACGTACTCGGTCGGTCGGGCATCAATACAGTCAATACATGATTACACTCGGAATAATTTAGTAAAAAATTGATACACAAATTACTTATGCTCGCTTTCCCGCAAAATATTTAAATACCTCAGCGTAAAACACATTAAAACAAAATGATTACTGTTCAAAAAGATTACAAGAGAAAACAAAAAAATATTATATTCTACTAATTCAAAAGAGGTATTTAGAAAAGCTTAGGTTTGAATATTTAAATCAGAATTAATTAGGTATGTAAAAAAAACTTTTTTAAATATTTTTAAATTTTTTATTTATTTATATTTTTAAAATATTATAAAACTCCACCTATGAGTTTTGTAGCTATGACAATTTGAAAGTCACTAATTTACAATGGTGGAGATAGGATTTTCTGACGAATGGTGGGAAAATATTGACATGCAAATATCTGGTATCAAGAGTGATTCCTCTTTCTATAATTACTCTATGATCAATAGATTTGACATTAATTTTCTATAAAATACATATAATACATGCTCACCTTGAAGGCCTTATCCCACTTTATGGTAGGGTCGGCCTAGTCTTCACTCGCCACATTAATCTGTCTAAACCCGTGTAATCAAGTCGGCGGGAAAGTCTGTACTCGGTCGCGAAACGGTAAACAGAAAATCATTTGTGCCTTGCCTTATACATTTTTAATTCATTATTATGGTCATATGAAGACCTTCTGCACATATTTTTATTTTCATAGGTTAGGTTTAGGTTTATAATACATAGTACTATATTATTCTAGGGTTAGGGTAATAGTAATACACATTACTATATATTATCCTAACTCCTACCCTAATTTGTTTATATCAGGTGACATAAAGAAATTTTTAATAATTTGAGTTTGGGACCATAAACTACCTTCTACAGCTTTTAACTAGATTCAATTATTTTTCCCATGAAGGATGTTCCTCAATCATTTTGTGCATCTGTCTGATCTATACCATATATAACAGCCTAAGGATTTTGGTTAGGCTTCTTCTACTAGAATAATTGATATTTTTACAGGCTTCTCAGAATATTTAAAAGCTTCTTAATACTACAATTAAGAACATCAAGTTATACCAACTAATTAGTGTGATTTGATTGACACCCTTCAATAGGATCAATTGGATTAGACATAAGCCAATCAAAATATTTGATTTCCAATCATATTCTTTTTTTAAAAAAGTTACTTTGAATTACCTATTTGTCAACATGGTTTGATATTCTTTTTACAGTATGCATCTTATAAAATATAAGATATACACAGGAAAGCTTGGAGTTTTTGTTTAATTTAATTTATTGTACATTTTAAAGATAAGATTTTGTTTATATATTAGAATCAAATGAAATTTTATTGCTTTTTTCTTTTTAATCATCTAATACACCAGAATGGCTATGCTCAAAATAATCAACCCAAAGTCAATTTCATGTTGGTCATCATGCTTAACATGTTATATATTCAACTTTTTGTCTATACTCAATTAACTTGCAGTATATTAAATCCTAGTAGAAAAGCAATCAAGATTTAATGTTATTTACTGTTTAGGCATATATTAGATGCAAAAAAACTATATTACACTACTACTATATTATATATTACATTAGGTTGTGTGCCACATTTGACTATCTAATTTTTAAAATGCCATAATGTCCAAGTACCAGGCCTAGAGGAGAATTGGGCTGATAATTCCATGCTAAAGTGCACCTTATTTTTATAAGTGGTGCCTAATATGACTCAAATACTATAAATTTAAAAAATTTGGTACCAAAAGTTTTCACCTTTTTACATGTTTGTACTCCCTCTTCTAAAATTTCTAGATATATAGGCCTCCTGAGTACTTAAATATTTGATGACATTCCAAAATTACTAGATAAAAAAGGTTTCTATGTAGTCATATAATTATAACTAATGTGCTTTAATTATATCTGAATCTAATATTTCTAATAGATTAGTTCCCAAAACCTTTGTTGACTATTATTAGAATTCATTTCCATGTAAAGAATCAGTAATATGTCTAAAATATCATTATTCTACATTTATACATGAATTTTGTTTCAGATTAAACTAAATGGCAAGAAAAAGGGACAGGGAAGACGTCAATGCTTATTTTTTAAATAAAAAGCTTTTACCAAAAAGGCTTAGTAAGTGCAGATGTGTTTTGTAACAGTTTTAATTTCTCTTGTTAGAACATTTTACAATTTTCTTGATATTTCATCAGGATATTAATTATATATTATGAATTTACAGCCTTCTTTTCCATCAAACTCCATGATTTTTAAATTGCACATTATCTTTTAGATGATCCATTTCTTGAAGATGATTTATGTCACGATAATGAAGAGAGGAAGATACTGAGGGAAAAGAGACGCGGACAGCTTGATTCATCCGTTGATGAAATTACTTCTATCGGAGAATCCGTCACCAGCTCTAGACCTCAGCTTACTGCTGACGAAATTAATGAGCACTATGGCAATTGCATTCGCTTAGCTGCTGAAAATAAAATCACTTCCAAGAATGCATTTCATTTGCATTTAATTGATTTCTTATCTGACAAGCTCATGCGAGACGGCTTGGAGAATTTTCAGGTTAGATCTATTAAATACACAGACTAAAGTACTATTTCTGACCTGCCTTTTAAAAATCCAAACTGACTTTTTTTACAGATGGCCAGTTCCTCTTTAGACGCTAGCGCTAAAATTTATGCTGGAAGAGTCGACAGGGTCCATATAGACACCTACAAAATCCTCTCCGATCTTGGAAGAACTACTGGGGTAGATTTGGACGAGGAAGGTGAAGACGACAATGACAATGACTTAAGACAAACCGTTCACCAATCACAAAAGAAAATCCAAACTCATGACGAAGAGGAGTCTCTTATTGAAAATTCGCCGCAACAAATTCGCACGCTGAAATGCAAGAATAAGTCAATAATTTTGTCTAATCCAGCGCGTATTAGACAAAAGTATTCCTCCTTAAAGTGTGAAGTGAGTTTTTATTTTTATTTAATCGATTCTGTCATGAATAACTATTCAATTGAATAGCGATGATTGAATTGATTGATATTTTTCAGTGTGATCCTCTGTTCCAAGCTCAGTCGATAGCATATGATGAGGGGAGTACTACGGCTATTCGCCTCAATCAAATATTCACGCTGAATGATTCGGGAGAATTGGGTTTGGACTCGAAATGTGGACCTGCTGTCGATTCGTCATCATTATCAGTCACAGATGAGGAGAGTGTGAAAGAGAAGATGTGTGACTTGCCAGAGCGGTTTACGGAGACATTTTTCAAATTGTGCATTAAAGATACCTGTCCACAAATCTGTCCCGATTTTAGAGACTTTCAATTTGAAGAATTTGGGCGGGAAAAAGCGCCAGACGATGCGAATTTTTCTTTTGAAATTGTGAGTATCACAGAATATTGATTCTTATGAAATTCGTATGAATATTTGAATAATTAATTCTTGTGAATATTTGAATAATTAATTCTTGTGAATATTTGAATAATTATTTCTTCTGAATATTTGAAAAATTAATTCTTGTGCGTATTTGAATAATTAATCCTTCTGAATATTTGAATAATTAATTCTTGTGCATATTTGAATAATTAATTCTTGTGAATATTGGAATAATTAATTCTTGTGTATATTTGAATAATTAATTCTTATGAATATTTGAATAATTAATTCTTGTGCATATTTGAATAATTCATCCTTCTGAATATTGGAATAACTAATTCTTCTGAATATTGGAATAACTAATCCTTCTGAATATTGGAATAACTAATTCTTATGAATATTGGAATAACTAATTCTTCTGAATATTGGAATAATTAATCCTTCTGAATATTGGAATAACTAATTCTTATG
>JAYJLU010085536.1:0-15995 GCA_036873645.1 Minona dolichovesicula | reverse complement strand
CGAATGGTTAGAACGCTTGGCCACCAATCCAGGGGTCGAGAGTTCGAATCCCGGTTCAGTACTCTCGGGAATGAAATGTTGAATAGCGCTGTATAGAGATTATACTTTCTATAAATTTCTATCAAAAGATATAAGAGCAGTGGCACATTTAAATTTTAAAATATATATATTGTTAATAATTCTTAGATTTATAAGCTTCAATGTAAGATGGCATTTAGATGGAGGTATAAGACCACTAAGAGAAAATGTTTATAAATAAATATAAAACTTCCTATTTATTGGCTAAGTAATTATATCATATCAGTATGCTGAATTGTTCTATTCCTTCTTAAATCCATGAAATTTAAAAGATCATTAAATGTGCTCATTTCATAGACGTATCATTCGTCACTACACTTATTCTCGACATATTTACCTATCATTAGCATATAGAGGTGATATATGTAGCTTATAGTTTTGAGTGGTGATCTAATTCCTATTGAGATTCCATATCAACTGCACTGTACTAATTCGAGATTAGAAGTCAATTAATAATTCTTATAGCGAATGGAGCTGAATATTGGACAATTTGGCTGCAGAACCACAACAAATATAATCAAGCAGTTAATGTCATAGTAGTAAGTCATCGCTGACTGGAACAATTTTAGCTAGATAAATGAGTCTCATTTGCCTGAATCTAAATGATTTCTGTCACACAAATTACACTCATAGTTGACTATATTCTAGTTAGTATAGAAATAATAAATCAAGTCATATGTAATCTAATAGGTATTTTTGATTTGCACGCCCCAACTAAAAACATCGAAATCGCATTTATTTCAGCTAAAATAAAGTGTCATTAATTAAACAAAGATAATCTACTATTGTTATATTATATAATCGATATTGTTCTTCTAAATAAAATACTCACATTATATCTGGTCTAAATTTATGGATCAAAGCACAAAATGCTAATCCATCTCGAAATGATGTGGTGAAATTTGTTATTGCAACACCAGGATAACCATCAACTTGTTTGCTAAGCCATTGTTGAAGAGCCTTGATTTTACTTTGACCAGACATATCAATTCCTGTACTCTGATAAACAATAAATTAAATACAATCTGTTTAAAATTCATTGATTTAATTTAAACATAATCAAAATAAAACATAAATGTTTATGTTTTTGTAAAATCCTACTACATCATAAGCATTAAAATATACTCTGATGACTTTAGATTAATTTTTCTATTAAGGAAGTCTTAGCTCTATATATCTATATAATCAAAATACATAGTTATTTTAATAATCCATACAAGTTAAACTGTAATTTTATATTGTATCTATATTAATATATAGACAATTTTAAAAACAAATGGACATTAACTTTCTTGTAACATTATTTGAATGTATTTTATTTAAGTAAAATAAGACAATCTGCCTCAATGATCTATTTTCAAAACGTTTTCAAAACTACCACTTCCTCATCAATGAAAAATAAATCATTTTACTTTAATTTTGCTACATGCTGCTCAAACAACTTCAATCTTTAATGTATTTTATTAGTCAAATAGATTAAATATATTTCTATTGTTAGAAAATAATTGTACAAACAACAGCAGACCTTAATGTATAGATAAGTAGCTTATATCAGTATGTTTATGAATACCATATTTTTCATTATCTACTTTTGCTTTTGAGAAATAGTAAATTTGAATTGAGTATATAGTGAGATTTTAGAATATGATATTATAGGCTGATTTGAAATAAAGTGCATTTTTTGATAAATTATTCTAAGGAATTTTCTATATATTTCTGACAGATATAATATTGTATTAAGTGTATTTTTGTCTATAAAATCTTCTATGGAATTTTCCATAAATTTCTAACATAGATATAATGTTGCTTAACATTGCACTATTTTGGATTTATGTATTCACAATATTATGTCAGAATTTGCACCATTACCCTATTTGTTGCAATGGAAGCCAATATGGAAAATGTTTGAGGCAAAATGGCTTTAAAGAGACAAACATTTTGATGTGATTCACATGGCTTGACCTGATTATGGAAAAGATGATTTAAATGAGTTTCTGGTTTAGGAACTACCTTTACAACAGATAAAATACATAGGGCATTTTTAAAGTCACAGACCTTCATAATACCCTTCAAATAAATGGAAACCTATTTGTGACTTTTAAATATTATGTTTATATAATGTTTGGCCTATAATTATTGTTTTATTCTTTCTAAGAAATATAATCAAAAAAATCAAAAAATCAATAATCTTAAAAACTTAATTTCAAATCAGCCTATATTAAAATTTTAGTTAAATATATTTTCTTATTTAATTTATTTGAAATTTATTTGCTAATATTCTGTAGTATGCATGTGAGAAGAAATGTTTATGATTGTGAAGCAAACATGTTAACTTGCAATTAACACATAAAAAGGATATAACTGCTAAGTCTGTAAAATATTCTAGTATATATGCTTTAATAATGATAATAAAATAATAAATGACACTAACTATATTGTTTAATTATAAAGCCATTAGTGCTTATTAGACAAAGATATTGGTATGGTATTATGAATATAAAGATATTGGTATTATTGAAAATATAAACATGTATGAAGCAGTTTATCCTTCTTTCTACTTTTACTCACAATGCTACTCAAGCATTACCACTATATAGTTAAAAATCATTGTTAAATTAGAATATTTTTATTTCCTATTAGCCATATATAATATTTAAAGAGTGTTTAATAATGAATAAATTAGAATATTATTTCCAGAAATGTTAGTTATGTATTATTTTACAAATTGCTAAATTTTATTTTCACCATAAACTAAATATTAAACTAATGTTTAGAACTTCAAATAATTTATGGTTAGATTTACAGTAATAATAAACCTTAACCATCCAACAACTCTAAAGTATAATTATCACTCTTAAACAAATTTTCACATTAAATCTTTATGAACTATTTTATTAGTTTAAATCAGATGACATACATTATTTATTAAGCATGAAAATCACATTTGAATTTAATCAGGTAATGAATTTTATCAACTGGAATTTATATATTTATATAAATAATATTATAATATTATATAATATAATAATTTATATAATATTATATATTATAATATTTATATATTATAAACAATTCACTTGATATATTTCAAAAATTACATACTAGATTCACAATGAAATGAGCACAAATGAAGTTTAATGTTAATGAAATGAAAAAAGATATGCTAGATATTACCAATTTACTTGTTTCCTGTTCTAGAATGTGCGGGTACCACAATTTATTCTTGAAAAAACTTCATTAAAGATTAGTTATAGTAAACTTCACCAACTTATATGGAAACAATAATTTTAAATATTTGGTATTAATAATCGCTAAATTTTCAGTATAGTAAAACAATATAGAGCATAATTTTCAAAACGAATTCTAATGGATTACTTTTCAAACATTTATAAGAAACTTTCAGTTTGAAAATTATATTTTTTAAGTTTCATTCAACAAATGACTTGATAAAAATAAATAAACATAGTCTACATTCCATATTTATTGTATTTAGTTTATGGATAAAAATATAATTTTATATTTCGTGTTTTTTAATTGAATAAACGTATTTTACTGACGTGACTTCGTGTCAGCTACCATCTTCCTCTATTTACCTTTTCTTGGCCTCATGGTCTCATTTTACCTGCAGACATTGAGGTGATTTATCTTGAAGTATGAACAGTGATTTTGACTGCCTCTTGTGCCAACTTACAGAAAAACGCACGTCCCTTGATAAATAATTTCTCGCCTTTAGAAAATATCGGGGCGCTCAGCTATGGATTGTCTCGTTGTCCATATAGATTAAGAAAGAATTTACTTCAGCTCTCCGTGCTGCGGCACCTCACAACACGCGCGAACTCGCGTATCTTTTCGATGACAATCAGCACAGAAAAGCTAATATTTATATATTATATAGACTTATATAACATAAATACTTATTGCACTTCTTCCATGTGTGCTGGACTTGAGGCTTTTTCTATATGGTTAATGAAACCCCGCTCAAATTAAAGAAACCGTAACCAGTAAATTTACAAATCCTGTTTCCACCATTATAAATTTGCATAATTCAAATTATCACATCGACGAAACACAATGGCCGATTTAAATTATACTTTTACCAAAGTATTAAAAGACCACCTTTTAAGGATATTAAATATTAAGATATAAGCGTATAGCAAAAATGGTTTTCCTTTGTAATAAAATTGAATGAAAATAAACTTGCATAATTTGTTGGTTAAGTGTTACAATGAGCGGGGCTATATTATATCAGATGCTTTGGTGGCGAAGCACAACTTAATTAACTTATAAAATATAATTTAAATAGTAAGCATTCAAAAACAATTTCAATTGTTTCAATCTTTTCGGATGATTCAAGTTGCAACGTTACATTTTACGCAGTTAATTTAATATCTAAACGTCATATTCTAAAACTAATTTTATACCACTTTTATAGTTGCACTTGCAGTTGTGTTTTAAAACATTTCATATTTCTATTTAATTCCAATTTTGGTAAACCCTTTACATTTTAGGCATGTTCAAATTATAATAAGGAATTTGTAAAGTACATATTTAAAAAATCGATTGTTGAGATGTTTTAGAATTACCCAGTGGAATTACCTATATATAAGTCATATAATAAATAATAGACATTATGGTACCTATAATTACCAGATTATTTACTATTATAAATAAAGCCAACAAAATGCGCACATTAAAAATCGTATATGAATTTATTAATAAAATAAATGCATTATAAATTTGCATGCCTATATGTACTTCAAGTAGTCGATGAGTTTATAGCGTAAGCATCATCAATTCTAATAAAAATCGCGGGGTAAACATTGCCTTTGTTTCTGGCCACTTTTTGACCCTCTTCCGTACTAGATGTCAATAGGGGTACGCACGGATCATCAGCTAATTCTTCATCGGTTGCTGGACGAAATAGAGGGTGGTTCGTAAAGTGTTGTACCATCCAGTGGTGAACCTCTTCCACATCAGTGACAGTGTATACTCGAGCGTCAACAGCTAGACAATAAGCGTATTCTGCTAAAAGAGGTCCGCTGACGATTCTCCATTTATGTTTAACTCGTTTGAAATGAGGATCAGGATACATGATGAAGAGTTTGCTTAATTGATTCTGTAGATAGAGATGAGAAAGGTCTAGTAATTATCACTTAGCTACTTTATTATCTTTAAAATAAAAGGAAAAAGTATGAAATCAAAATACTACTAGAATACCCACTTTTTCAAAATAATTTGGCATGAATTTCATCGCATTGCTTCGTATACACGCGATATTTCCATATTGTCCAGGATGTAACTCCCTCAGGGCGCGAATGCGTTCTTGAACGTAATCAGACACTTTTACGCGAATTTCCAAACCAACCATTCGCTTATCAGGAAACAATGGAGACAATGTTACCATCATACCACCGTAACCGCATCCTAGATCAGCAAAATCGGGTTTTCCGGGTATTGTGAAATAATCATTCCAGTTAACTTCAGAAGGAGATACTGGATAATTGACGGAATGATCAGACCAAGGGTTGCAATGGGCACGCTGTCTGTAATATCTTTTTTGAGGGAGGGAGACCATCCGATCTGAGAGAAAGCATTAGTTCAGAAAGGCACATTACGAAAAACATGAGGCAATATTTATGTCCTAAAATCTAATCAATTCCCCATTTGCCGAAATAAAATCAAGAGGAGGGGAAATATATTAAATTAGATGTGTTTTGATAAAATTGATTTCTGAGATTTAGAAACTTGTCAATTTGGTAGTTCTTCAAAATATAATGAATTGTCGGTTGTTGCTTAAGAGGGAATATAATTTGAAGTTTTAAGGCTTTCTATTGGGGGAGATTGAAACTCGAATCTTAAACACATTCCAAATTGGTTTCTTCATTAGAGTAAATGCGACATAGTATAATAAATGCACAGGCATACTTTTTCCTTTAGAAGTACATAATATTAAAAAAGAGTGGTAATGCATTCAATTTACATTAATAATCAATTAATAACTATCAATGTTTTAGCTTGGATGAACTGCATATTAAAACAAAAAATGCTAAATGTGTGGATTGGTAAATAACAAGAACGTCTGTGATAACAAATTACCTCTTTATAAATAAATACCTCAAATAAAACAATATACAGACATTAAAATATAGATATATCTGATGGTGATAATAAGAATAACACAATAGATAAGCATATTACACAATCATAAATAGTATTACACTCTCACTTTCATGAAAGAAAGAAAACAAAAATAACAAATAAAACTAAAAGTACAATAAAAAATTTAATCATAAGGCTTCTTGTCCCTGATATATTTTTTAAATAACGGGCTAGCTGTGAATGTCCTTCTTCCACATTTAAAGAAGAAATGTCAACATTGTGATCAATCCGATTAGTCAATTCTTCCTGCTCTTTAACCATATAGGAAAGTTGATTAAAAATGTCACCCAGCTGGACGATGGTTTGTTCAATATTCTGCATCGATGTATCCCTTTGTCGTAATTCTTGTTCATCTTGAACATACAGCTGCTGTTGTTGCTGTATACGTGATTGATAAGGTTCGTGCGGCTCAGGAGGACCATCCATACTGATCGTTACATTGCCATTACTTTGAGGAGGATGACTTGAAGACTGAAATCGTTCTTGACTGGGTGAATTGGACATACGCGATGGTTTGGGTGAGCCTTTAGGTACCTCTAATAGTGACTTTTGAAGACTTTTTTCCATTTCTAATACAATTTTAAATTGATTGGACAAAGCAGCTAATTTCGATTGTAAAGTGAAGACAATTTTCGTAAAATGATTATATTGTTGATCACTTACAAATTCTGATTTACTGTGCTTTAAAAAATCTTGCAAATTACCAATTTGTTTATTCATAGTAGAAACATCCTGATTAATATAGTTCGTCAGTACATTTTTCTCATTTTGAGAGGTTGAAAGACTATGTTTTCGATCAGAAATTAAAGCTAACTTTTCTAGTTTTGCATTAGTTGAGGACAAATCTTTACAGATTTGCTTCATATAAGCAGAACACGATAAAAGACTTTCTCTTGGCGGATACTTCTTGGGATGCTGAGTGTAGTATGAAGCAGAATGATAGCGTCCGGAATTTAAAGATTCCACTGCTGAAGAAAACTCTTTTGTCCTATCACGAGAGGTTGAGACACCATTCTGCACTATAGACCTAAATCCTTTGCCAGATTGCATGTCACCTGAAATCAAAAATATATTATATAAAATAAAGAGGAATTGAATGTTTCATTAACTTATGTTGATAAAAAATATCCTATCCCTAAATTCATGTCCATAATCTATTTGATAAAGTCAATAAGACAAAATGTTAAGAAAATGTATAACTTTATATTTGGATTTATTATCTCTTTATTTCTATTATAAAGACAAAGATTACAACTCTGTTTAAAAGATTTAAAAATATGAAATAAGAAATGATTTTTAAGATGAATTTAAATTAAATGAGAAATAAATTATCTTTTTAAGAAGCAGATTGTCCTTTTTAATTTTTTATGAATTATATTGTGTTTATGGAAAATTATTGAAACAGCATTTGAAGCCTTTATATTTCATGGACTATCTGATAAAGAATACATTTTAGGCTAGATTAAGTAATTAAAAACAAGCAAATTGTTTAACCATAGTAATGCCTAGAATGATGAATATCTTGAATTAATTTGAGTGTTCTATATGCGGAGTAATAGTTTAAGCCTATCACTGTATGCTTGAATTGTCAAAGGAAACTAAACTGAAAAAGAATGTATTTAAATATGAATATTAAGTTATAATTTATTTTAATAAGTGATTCCTAAAATGAGAATGCTCTGTTATCCTTTTTACCTTAATATGTTTTGGTAAGTATCATATTAGAAAATAGATCTTAAACTCTAGCATGGTATTTTTTAACTGTTGTTAAGTATAAGTAGAAATATTATAATATACAACAAATTATTTTAAATAATAAATTTATAAATTTATTAAATGAGATTTACTTATCAATTCTATCATATTCCTTTACAATGGTTCTAAAAAGCTAAGTGAAAAATATTTCATTAGAGTACCTACATATGTGTTCTAAAGAAATCTTATGTGATATTAAAGTGTATTTTAATGTTCAAAAGAGAAAATAAATTGTCGGACAAACTTTAAAGAACATATAAGTTTTAAAAGTAAGTCTCTGTGATGTCAAATGAAATGAGCTCAGACCAGGAGTTTCAACTGTGGACCTCTCATTTACCAGATAAGTGTTGTAACACTGTGCTATTAAGGCTGTTGATATCATATTGTCTAGTAAACTATTTTTATGTGTGTGCAGCTAGTTGTAAATATTTTTAAAAGTCTTTTAGCTGACTGTGAATAAAGACTTTGACAATGGCAGGATTAGATTGGTTTGTGCTTTTTAACTAGTTAACCTACATAGGTTAACTAGTTTTAAACCAGTATTGAAGCTTATAAAACGAGTGTTACGTTTGCAGCAGCACATTCATCTGCAAATTCAGAATTATGTAAATTCTATAAATTATACAAACCAATTAATATTAAATATTTATTTTCTAATTAATAATGCAGCAGCAGATTCAGATTTAGCAGCATATTCAAAATACCCAGAGTTTACGGTCCCAAACTCAAAATGATTTAAAATTTGTTTATATCCCCTGATATAAACAAAATTAGGGTTAGGATAATATAGTAATCCCTAACCCATCAAAATAAAAATAGTGCAGAAGGTCTTCATATAGCCGTGATAATGAATTTAAAATGTATTAGGTGATACTATAAACACAAATTTTGGAGTTTTGAATTCATCATGCTATATGAAGACTGTGTGCACTATTTTTATTTTCATGGGTTAGGGTTAGGATAATATAATAATATAGTAATTCCTATATCATTCTAACCCTAATTTTGTTTATATCAGGTGATATAAACAAAGTTTTAATACTTTTGAGTTTGAGACCATAAACTCTGGGATCGCCGAAAATAAATATTTAATATTAATTGGTGTTTGCATAATTTATTTAATCAATTTCATTATAATTCATTTATTATTTAAAAATAATAATTTTGAATCTGCTGTTGAATCTGCTGCTGAATCTGCTGCAAACACTCGTGCTTTAATATAAAAGTTAACAACTGGTTGCCAAATACATGCATGTATTCTTTTTGTACAGATTGAACATTTCACATTTTAAAAGAAACTAACAAAATATTTATGAATTGACTGGTAAATTTATAATCTTCTATATCTGTCTTACCTATTATCTTGTGAACTAAGTCCATATCTATTAAATAAAGGGTTTCATTATTACTACGCGTATTACTACTCACTTTTATGTTTGCTTATTTACAAAAAATTTTAGTAAAGTTTTAATTACCATTTCTAATATAATTATGATATTTATAATGTAGGATTAGATTTAAAATCAAACCTTTAAATTTTAATACCTCAAGTTGATTACGTATAATGTGAATATTTCAGTTTTGAAATTCCATAGGTCAATAAAAATAAAATTGATGCATATAAACATCTATAATTAAATTATTTGGTTGTATGAATAATAATGTCTAATTAAGATTTTCTCCAAATTTAAATTACGCAAAATTGATTATCTTTATTAAACTTATTCCTATTTTTCCCGAGTACGATAAAAATACCACTCACATTTTTGTCGAGTAGCTATTACCTGAGGCCCAACTCTCAAAAACTGATCAAAACGAGTAAAGAAAGGATGAAGTGAGAAATTTAATTTTTTGCATGTGCTCAATTAATTTTCAATCAATTAATTACCAAAATGAAATAAACATACATTTTTTAGCCATTTCCAAATGATTGATTGTGGTAAATTAAATTTGTGCTAAATTGTTTTGAAATCATTATTATTATTTTGTTAGAAGCCAACAAAAGTAGTTAAATCTAAGTGATATTTACGTTGTAAATCCAGCTTAAATAACTAAAACATTTTAGCGCCTACTTAAACTTAGATCAGTTTTTGAACGTGATCGCATCTCCGGAATACTGAGATATTAATATATATAAGTAGTAATTACGTACTCCGCGATTTTTCCATTATCATAATTTGATAATTTTTGAAAGATATTGTATAAAAGATAATGATCCCTATAATATATTATCTTTGTAAAATTCATTAAATATGTTGAATATAGTAAAACAGAACGATAGGCAAAAATTGTATGAAAAACGGAAATTTATTTATAAAAAAATATATATAATGATATATAACCCAATTTTATAAGATGCCGATTCACACACACCTGAAACAGAAAATTATTTCTTTAAAATAATGAAAAATACCAGAAAAGGAAACATTATAGCTATTAATTATATCATAATTTGAACTACAAAATTACTTGGGGGCGGCAGAAAAAATGTGGTTTTTAATAGCCGATTGGAAAAAACGACATTATTTTTTGTCGCCCCCTATATACTTAGCATGCTATCACCCCTACACTTATATGTATATAATATTTAATTGTAGGTTGAAATATTAGACCCAAAAGTTTTAAAATTTGTGAGTTCAATGTCCGCGAATTTCATACAGTTATGAAATATTTTATAAAATTATCCTAAAAGTACCTATATTTGGACAATATTATATATAATTCTACAACTATCATAAATATTCTCTCATAATTAAATAAAATATACAAACAGGTTTCAAAGAAATTGTATTATTTTACAGTGAAAGAATTATCAATAAGTAACAATAATTTGAACTTGCGGTGATTTTATAATGTAAAATAAAACATCATCTTATAGGTTTGGTATACTATCATTAATAATGAGAGATCTTAAAGTTTTCTATAATCATTGTATGTGTACATATATAAATTTGTTGATTTCTAGATCATACGGTTTTACAAATAAAATCTGATCACTCGCTAGCATTTACTCAGCTAAGACAAAATATTAGATAACACCAGATTTTTGGGGTATGATTTACATTTTAAAATATATATAGTAAAACAGAAAGTCATCAAATGATCATACCGCGCGCTTATAGTAACATTGATGAATATGTTCTTGATTTGTACTTACATTCATTTCCGATTTTATGATATAAACTGGTAGTTCATAAATCATATATTATTGCTTTATGATTTATGAGACCGATGCCAGAACACAAAAGAAATGGCTCGAGTTTCAAAAGTTGTTTTCAGAGGCAGATCCTCCAGATGTTCGGGATCAGAACAATGGTGCCACTGTGACAGATCGGAGTTACAATCAGAATTTTGAGGCGGCGATCGCACTTGAACATTGTTGACACAACGGTGACATTTAAATCTAAGCAGAATAAATAAACTACATACATGAGAATTGCACAGAAAAAGATTAGAAACAGCTTTGCGTAATGTATCACTACTCTTGGATTAGGAAGTATAAAGTAAAAAAATAAATTTTATTGTCCTATAGAAAATTGTGCGCATAATGACAGACCTGTCTCAGCTAAATATTATTCAAATTCCAACACTGATTGATACAGCCTTGAAATATTTATTTATTGGTTCATTTATTGGCGGATAAATACATAGAAGACCTACTCAAGAACAAAATATAGAAAGCTATATCTTAAGGAATTTGACAAACATAAAACAATCAATACCACGCTATACAAAAATATAGTTTAATGAAATTTCCCCAAACACATTCGTGGAATATCGTAAGGGAGACAAAGTTTTAACACCAAATTTCATAGTTATCCTACTTACTTACTTACTTACTTAGGTCAGGCTCCCGCCCGAACCGAGTTGACAATCTTCAGTTCTTCGGTCGATTGCATTCCAGTATCCTTCCTGAGAACTTCGATGAAGCTAGTTTTAGGTCCGCCTCTACGAGGATGGTTATGCTTTGGTTCCCAAAGGATAACTTCGTGTGCTATTTCTTCCGGATGTTTCCAACAGTGCCCTGCTAATTTGAGACGCCTCTCTCTCTTATCACACCTCTACTAACTTTGGGCAGCTTTCCATCCAAAAATTCATTTGTGGTATGTTGTTTCCAGGATACGTTCTTTACCATTCTTAGCATTCTTGTATATGTTGTTCCATCAATTCTTTTATCTAGAGATGTTGTTAGGGTCCACGTTTCACTTCCATATCCATATAGTAAGACGGATTCGACGGTGGCTTTGAAGAGACGCAGTTTTATATTTTCATTGAGACTGGTCTTCCAGATTTTATTTAGTTTGTGGCACGCGCTCCAGGCCAGTCCAATTCTGTATCTTTCTCAGAGCTACTCATCCACCCTCCAAGGTATTTGAACTCGTTGACTATTTTTATTTCCTGACGAGAGAGAGATTTAAGCATTATGTCCGTAGTTTGATTGAAGGTCATTGCTTCCGTTTTTGTAGCATTGAGGTGAAGTCCTACTTTGTTGTTTTCCTTTTCAACACAGTTTAGGATATTTTGTGCCTGGGTGATTTCTTCATTCAGAAGGGCTATATCGTCTGCGAAATCAGCGTCTGTCACGATTACTGTCACGAACATTTCTTTTGATAGTTCTTTTGTATACGGTGAAACCAAGCATCCCTTCTTGTCCCTTATAAGCTTGCCTCATAGTACATACTATAGGCAAACACTATGGCAAAGAGGTATGGAGCAAGAGTATCTCCTTGTAGAACGCCAGCAACTATCTTGAATAATTCAGTTTCTCCATCCGGTGATACGACTCTAGCTTTAGTGTCCTGGTATAAGAGTGAGATAGCATGTATTATGTAGTTCTTCTGGAATGCCATATAGGCTTCATCTTCATCATTTTCCCTCTGTGTACACTGTCGAAGGCTTTGCGAAAATCGATAAATGTTATTATTGCTTTGATGTTGTTTGCTTTGACTCCTTCAATAATTCTTCTCAGTGCTAGGATGTGTGTAGTAGTAGATCTTCCAGGTCTGAAGCCGTTTTGGAGGGGGTCAAGAGCTGGTTGTATGCGATTAAGGATTAGTCTGTTTATAGTTTTAGCGAAGATAGAAGATAGACTGATGCCCCGATAGTTTGTTGCGTTTGATAGATTTCCTGATTTAGGTATGGGTATTATATTCATTTCAGACCCTTGTTCGGGTTTTTCTTTATTGATGAGAAGGTTGTTTGCAAATCCTATGACTATGTCGTCTATGTCACATCTCTTGAGAGTCTCTGGTGGTGCATTTTGATCCGGTCAGCAGCAACCTTATTTTCTGAGATTTTCATTTTTGCTTTTCTGTATTCGTCCATGGAGAACGCTCCTTGCTTGATATTAGTTTCTGCGAAAATAGTTGATATTTCCTCCTGTTCATCATCTACATCTATGGGTTGTTTTCCTAGAAGATCCTTGAAGTACTTGTACCAGTTGTTAATTCTTTCTTCTCTATTGTTTCCCGCCAGGATTCCTTTCCTTGCCTTATTTCTACCGCTGATCTCGTTGATGATTTTCCAGCATTATCTAGGGTTGTTCCGGTTTTTTTGCTCGATTTTTTTTCTCGAAAACAAGATTTGCTTTTTTGTTTGTAGCAGTTTGATAGTTGTTCTCATTGCTATTTTCTTGATATTTCCGATAGGCTTATTTTACTTCATTTCTTGCTATTACAATATTTTTTTTCTTTCTTTCTTTCCTAATAAGTTATCATAGTCAGTTATCCGCATACAGACGAGGCATTTCAGTAACACGAGTTTGATCACGGAAGTGTTTATCAATATAAGTTTTAAAAATAAGAATAATGCAGATTAAAATGTTAAGATGTTTTTAAAGAATATACTGATAAAGAAACAAGACGCTGTGATACTTCCACATTAGAAAACTCAAAGAATTTATGCTACGTGGATGAATAACATTGTTATCTGCAACTAGATAAGAGCATTGAATAAAATTACATTATGATAAAATCGAAATAGCTTTTATTTACTTGTCGTGAGTTTCAGACAGAGTTTCTGGATTGAAAGTGAACAGCTCTCGCAGCTCATCGAAGCTAAAATGCCTCTCGACTTCTTCTTCTTGGTCAACCACCCAATTGCTGAGAGCTTTCTTATGAATTTGGCGTTGAATTATTTTCTCTTCAATCGTTCCGGTCTATATATGAGGAACATTATATAATAATAAAGGAATCACAAGGACAAAAATAATATACAATCCCTGAAGAACAGGACAATCTTACTGCAATCAATCTGTAGATATAACACTGTTTCTTCTGGCCATGCCGCCATATTCGACCCATTGCCTGCTCATCATTGGCTGGATTCCAATCAGGATCGAACATAATTAATCGATTTGCACCAATCAAATTCAAGCCACAACCACCAGATTTACTTAACATCAAAATGAATTGCGAATTCTACAGATATAAAGGATATATTATATAGCTTTTCCAAATCAAATTTGACATAAAGCATTCAAATTAGTCAAAATAATTTATATATACAATCGTTATCAATTAATTTTATTACGAACAAACAATTTTAATCATCAAAAAACTACATAATTCAGTTTAGAATTCACATCCAGATCTCTTCCTCCACCATACACGCAGCCAAATAGCGATGACCTGTCCATCCAATGCTCTGGCTATATTTGGAGGATGTGTTCAGCATAACATTTTGTTCGTGAAAGACTTTTGTGTTTTCATTTGTTAAAGAGTAAAAGGTGGATTATTTTCAACAATTTGAACCCCAGTATGAGTGAGTTCACAAGGTGAGGTGTCACAACAACTCTTGCCTCTCTGCTCCTCCTCCACACTCTGTCTCTATTATCATTTTCAGTTTCATGTCTTTTTAAATATTGAATGCGCTGTTGTTATTTTGATATTGAGGACTCGAGCTTGCCTCACCATTTTGTCGACTCGCAATAAGACGTTGTTTGTCTTCATCAGAGATTCTACGATATAAGGACGACCAACTTAGCAGTCAGAGGTTGAAACTATATGTCTAATTTGATTGCTCCTATTGAATTCGTCATGCACTTTGTCTAATTTGCTTGACAACTAGCTCATTCCACTATATCGATAAACGCTATCATATGAAATGAAACTTACAGTGTGGTCGTTAAAACGTTCAACTATTTTCGGTATCATCTCCTTTGACATGCCATCTAAACGCACTGAAATGTAGCTAAAATTAGTCATATAGTGATAGTGTACATAATAAATAAATTTAAAAGTTATGAAAAGGGTATGTTTTTAGATATATTTTAGAATCATAAAATATAAGGCTATATCATCAATCAATCGATAACTGTCAAGAAGAATATATTTATAGAAATCTAGTTTAATTTCTAGGAATTTCAGCTTCCTGGGAAGTATGATCAAGTGAAGATGGGAGATAATCAAGGACACTCATTAAATCGATCCGAAAGAGACAGCAACTGGATTTCCTGGGCCACATCATGCGGATAGAAGGCGTCGAGAATCTCTGTGCTGACTAGTCGAGTTGATGGGGAAAGAGGCAGAGGAAGACAGAGAAAGACGTTTTTGAAGAGTTTGAGCGAACGAGTGGATGACAATACAGCTGCGAACGAGTTTGTAGAAAACCATGGCCGCCCCATGTCCTCACCGGATATGGCGATATGAAGAAGAAGAGAATTTTAACGTGATCATATATTTTATGATAGTCATTCATATAGAGATAGGTCAATTTTAGTGTCTTCACAGTAATAATCATAGAGTAATAAGGGAAGAGGTTCAACTCTTTCTTGTAGATATTTGTATATCGATTGTTTGATACCAAGAGAAAGTCCTATCTCCACCATTATAAATTAGTGAAGTTCAAAGTGTTATAGCGGCAAAGAGCAATGAGCGATTTTAAAAATTATTTTACCAAATTGAAGTAGAAAAGGAGCAGTATTTGATGATATAAAATTTATAATTCAGTATGATGTAAATAAATGTGTTTTCTTGCATAGTATAGTGTGGTACCACAGTATT
>JAYJLU010084427.1:0-15998 GCA_036873645.1 Minona dolichovesicula | reverse complement strand
TTATGTCTAATGTTCTTGTGTGCTAACAGTCTCTAGTTTTAGAATGCTGTATTAATAAAGTTTTACTTACTTACTTATAAGATGACTAAAAAAGCAGTTAGAAGAATTCACTTCATCCGTGCCATGATTAGAGCCAGATTTTCCAAAGCAGATATCATCGAATTCTACTGCGCAAGCATAAGAAGCCTCTTAGATTATGGCGCCCCCGTCTGGAATTTCGCAATCACGATTGATCAGGGCAAATGTATTGAGAGCATTCAAAGACGTGTTTTAAAAATGATCTACGACATCCCACCATACGAACACAATTATGACTATAACGAATTGCTCCGAGCTGCAGTCGCTTAAGGAACGTCGACCAGAAATATGCAAAACAACCTTCGCCAAAGTCAACAAGGACCCGAACCATCCGCTTCGAGAGCTAATGAATCAGAGATCGCAACATAGGGTACTGAGACATAATGCAACATTTATCCTAACATTTATCCTAGCCGTACCGAAAAATTCATGCATTCATTCATTCCATCATCTATTTTACAGTTTAAATGATAATCTATGTGTTACCAGTATTATATTAATGTTTCATCGTCCTGTTTTCTCTTATTATTTTTTTACTTTTGGACATTTTTATTATGTTGTCTAATTCGTATCACATGGCCTGTATTCCCAAACTTTTAATTTTACTTTTGAACATTTCTTATACTTTTAAATTCGTATTGTCTGCTTTTTTTAATGCTACGTCAGACTTCGCGACTTGTATTTACCAATAAAACATTTTTTGATTGGCTTGATTGATTCATGTCCTAAATTTGAAATACAGAAACTATAAGCATTAATCACTAAACAAAGAATTTATTTTCACTTCAATATCACAAATGCATAACATAAAATTATGTGCAAATCTATCCAACTATAATCTCAGCAAAAAGAAATTCGAATTTAAATAGTAATCACATAGAGAAAGATTAACTCAGGGATTGTAAAGTACATATAGATATATTGGAACTGATTGGAATAAAATGCTCCAACATTAATTATACATTACAAAAAACAATAGGTATGTTCATTTCTAAAATGTATACATGAAAGTCTGAATATATGTAAAATCAATGCATTGAAAAATGCCCAGTCATAATTCGGTAGATTATGTAATTAAATACAATAATTACCCTCAGAAAATACATTAATCCTACAAATGAACACGAACTAATTAAGTATTTATTATACCGTAAATGATTATCACAGACAAATTTAATAAAAAATAGTCTGCTTCAAACAATAACAAACCATAATAGTATATAGTTGTCAACAAATGCAACTCCTTTCAATAATTGAGTTTTTTATTCACCGGTTCGCCAGATTTAACGTTCTTGGAAGCGTGAGTGACGATCTTAATGCCGAGGAGGATACCGTTTTTCTACTCTGAAACGAGGGTGCTTCACTTGATCGGGATCGAGAGGAAGAAGAGAGAAGTACATCTGGTATAAGTCCCCGACCATTGGAAATCAATTTCACGGAGCGATTTTTGTGAATACGCTCTTCGAATTCCAATAATTGTCGCCAAAAGCCAATATTCGGACAAATATATGGCCGCTTCGATCTAACATAATTGAAAGCGTCTCTCAATGACATACTCCTGTGCTTCATCAGGTATGCCAACACCAGAGAGGCGGATCTAGACACGCCTGCCATACAGTGAACCAGAACTTTACCACCACGAGCTTTTTCAGCAAGTATTCTATCCGCAATGCGATCAAAATATGGTCTCAGACTCGCGTACTCGGCATCATCCACTTGCACATGAATACTCTCGACACCAGGCGACCTCAGCAGTGGGGGCACATCGAGGATAGCACTGACGATGAGAGTGATTCCCAAAGAGCGTACATTCTCCAGTCTCACTGGATTGATACTGCTCAAATATAGATGGTCAGTAATCTCCGCAATTTGATTAAACATGTGCTGCAAGTTGACAGATCTGGTCAGAATAATTTGAGAGTTGGAAGGTTTGGCTTTGGATGAAACACTGCGACTGACAAATGGATTAGAAGCAGAACTATTTGGATTAAATGATGACGCTGTATTGTTGCTGAATAAAATAGAGTTTTGGCTGAGAGATCTATTTTGAATTGTCAGTGGGCGTTTTGATTGTATAGTAGTGTCCTGCTTAAGAAATGAAACAGATTTAGCGGCTGGTTGAAAATAGTCGCTGTGACTTTTTCTCAAAGTACTTAAAGGTAGCGGTGTAATTACTGGACCAGAATTAGCTTTCAGTGGCATCATCTTCTTCTCTGATTTAAAAGCAGAATTGCGGGAAAAGTTTTGATAACTAGCGCCATAAGTTGTCTGCATAATTCTTTTATGAATAGTATTTGTTATTTAAGAATAATTTACTGGGGAAAACAAGTAATCATTGGGGAGTTCAATGCAAAAATTTGATCAAATGAGAAAATCACTCATTCATTCTAAAAAGAAGAAAAATATAATTATTAGAAGTCGTAAGAATTACAATATATGCAATCAAATTATTGTTTTTTTATAATTCAATAAAATTTAAATAAATATTAGAGAAAACCAGCTCTAATTGATTCTCGAAGCAATTTACTGTAATTATTAGCACAAATTAAAAAAGCTAATAATAATTCCCATCCCAAAGTCTCCCAACTATCCAATAATAGAGAGCCATTGAAAATCTCCATTTAACAACTTTGACAGACCGCAATAAAAAACAGTAATAAAGATAAAGTAACAGATAAGAGAATATTAAATAAAAAAGAGAAAGTGATATCTTGTCACAAAAAAGTTAAGTCAGGCACTCAGAACTGTAAGCCATTCTCTGGATGAAGTTTTTAAAAGTGTAGTTTGTGGCACTTTGGAGATCATAGCTCTGTTGGCGTAGATTATATTTTGTTTTCTTTATTTTAGGAATTAAATCGTGAAGAACATGGTTTTCGTTACTCATGATGGTGAGACTTTTCTTTTGACATATTGTCACGTGATTATGCTCACTGAGGGGACGTCAGTTACTAGAGTTACTACGCCTCACTAGAGGCGTAGTTCTATTTTTCGAGCAGTTGACAAAGACTTCAAGTCGTGTTAACTCATTCCTATTGGCGAGGCCCCACCATGCTTGCGAGGAGTAGAGAATTATTTTTGGGATGAGTTTGGTTTTATAGATGTATATAGTTCATGTTAGTATCACTTAACCCACGCGATCGCAGAGATTTAAGAAAATAGTTAGTGCTGTTGGTATTTGCGACGATGTTATCTACATAGGTATATGAGAAGCAATTGATAGTTTGCTGTTAATGGTCACACCCAAGATTTTAATTTCCTCCTTCCTATTTATAGTGTCAAGAACAGGAATTTGGGGGCTGTATTTGGGTCTTAAGAAAATGATTTCAATAGATACATTAGGCATTTCACATTCAAAAGACTGCAATTATAATTAATATAACAAAGAGGTTCAGCTAAAAACGAAACTCCTTCCGTATATTAGAGTGGGTTAGGATATGACCAATGGTCATATAGAGAGGGATATAAAAAAGCATAAAAGTAAGCTGATAACTTAATATTTAGCTATTAAAATCGATAATTGAAAACCAAAAAGTTATTAAATTATTGAAATTTATTGAAAATATTATACCACCCAAAATGAGCAAAAGACAGTTAGCTCAACTCACAAAAGAATTGAACTTAAAAATAACCAGAAATAATCTTTGTTGAGCTAAAAATTGTTCATTTATAAATATATGTATAAGATAATTAATTGACAAAAGTTTTCTTTGTGATGGAATATGCTTGCACAAAGAATTTAATTTAAATTGACAACTCATTAGATGGAGGTGTCATTTAATTTATTATCCATGTTTTAAAATAATTAAAATTTAATTTTGTTGAGATTTGGCCCTCTTTGGACAATAAAATATCCATATAAGATTATATTGACAGAAAATGTTTGGATTGGATAAAAGGCTTGTGATTACATTACTTCAATTAATTATCCATGTAGTAAAAGATGAGAACAAATAAAGATTATTTTAATTAAAATAATTAAAATTTAAAATTCAATGAATAAACTTTCTTTATTTATGCTTCCTCTAACTCTTTCTAACCAATATAAAAATTAAATTTAGATGTGTCGCTGCTCTTATATTTTAAGATAGAAATAATTATAATCTCTATACAGCGCTATTCAACATTTCATTCCCGAGAGTACTTAATTCAATCTAAAAATGTATAATTGTTAGTGTTGTGGGTCAACAAATTAAGAACAATGAAAAGTTAAAAATTGAGAACTTTTTTGTAGTCTACTCATTCAAAATTATTCCCCTAGTTATGGACCACAAGAAAGTATTTAATTGGGAATATTCACAATGTCAATTAGAGAGAATAACAAAGAGAACAAACTTAATATTGATACTTCATGTTTCCCAATTTCATGTTTAATTTTTATTTGTAAGCTTATATATGTAACATTTTATTTGTTTATTATAAATTAAATATAATTCTAAGTTAGAAGCAAAAAAATATTAAATGTAAATGCTGCTCTCTGTTTTAATATTTTAATTAGAAAGATATAAAATGCTAATTTTTTCTAGCAGTCTGACTTCTTTAAAAGCTAAATTAACCCCAATTTTTAATAATTATATATCTACATCTTCAATCAATGGTTTAATATTTAGGGAACAAGTCAACTCGTACCTAAGCCAACTTGTCCCTAAGTCACCTCACACTAGGTGAACTTGTATACTTAAAAACTAAAATAAACTTACTCACCAGATAAACTTGAATAAAATATAAAATTGTAACAGAGCATTAAAAACTAAAAAGAGTGTTTTAACAGGAATACTATTAGAAGTAACAAACAAACAAAAGATTGATTTAAATGACAGTTCTAATAGAAATAGAATATATATAAGTATAGGGAATTTGCTGCATAGGTGCTTGAACCATCACAAGGCAACTTTATTCCTCGGGACCCGACCTAACCTAGACCACTAGTGAAGTGAAGACACATTAGATACAATGTTGTCTTTGGTACGAGTTGACTTAGGTATGAGTTGACCTGAATTCTAATAATTATAGTTTAGAATAAAATATAAAATTTTGTAAGAAATTAGGAAAATATAGTCATTAACTATATTGTATCCTTTCAGTCCATAACAGTAACAGACACACAGGCAGCATTTAATTGAAATGGAAATTATAATGAATTAATGAATTCTATGAGAAAATTTTATCTTTTTGAATTTCATATCATTTAATTTATTAATTATTTAAATTAACTCCAGCAAAATAATTGGTAAGGCATTACAAGAATGTCAGACATATATAATAATTAAAATTAAAATTATAATCTTTAATTATTTGGTCAATAAAAGCATAAATTTTGCAACACAAAAAAACTAAATATAATTTTATATACTACTACTTTAATTTCAAATTTCAAAAACTTTTGGAGGACTTACATCTATTATGCAGATATTATAAATTAAAGACAATTCCTAAATCAATAATTCAGCGAAAATAAGCTATGATCGTCAAGCTATTGTTATTTATTGAAGTATTAAAACAAATCATAAATAAGATAGAAGTGAAAGTAGTGAAATAAAAATTAAATTTCATTAAATAAATTTTCATTATCTTCACTCTGTTTAATTTAAAATAATGTTTGAAATTAAACCTAAATAAAGTAGATATTGATATTTTAATGGATAACAAGTTAGAACAGAATTTCAAAACAGTGCGCCAGTGAGCAAGGGGTGCATACTCTCTCCAGGCCTGTTCAACCTGTACAGCAAAAAGACTATTTAAGATAATTTCGAGGATTCACCCAACGGTTTTAGGATTTCTGGAAGACTATTCCACAAGATGACACCACACTCCAAAAACACTCTACGACAGTTCATAAATGGCATAAAACGAAGAAGACCATAATACAATGCTCAAGTAGCTTGGTAATAACAGCAAAGAGGCAGGTCTCAAGCTAAATGTAAAAAAATCAAAGTGAATACAGCACAATAATTATAGATTCCTCTACGATCATTTGACAAAAAATTGAGGTACAATGAAACCTGTGAATTGCGGACACTATATGGAGGGACTGCCAAATTTTTCCGTAATTTGGAGGTCCTCATTTCTCAGGTTGGGGGACATTCACACCACATAGCTTTTAAATGTGTTTTTAATTCAAACAAGCAAGCATGCAGAGTTTAAGAAGTTGGTACCATTAAGTCGGTTTCAAGGGTATCATTCTGATTTGCTACGACAAAGATTGCTTCAAACTAGGCGCAGAAGGCGTCATTTCATCAGGTGAATAGGCGGTTTCTCTTTCAGCATCTTGTTGAAGTTGTTCGTTGAGAATCTCCCTTCCAGTTTCCGACTAAAATTTCAGTTGTAGGTGCATTTGTGTCCGCATTTCGAGATATTCCTAGACGCAGCAGCTGGGGACTCGATTTGCAGCGCCGTAGACAGACAACACAAGGTCTTCTACTTCTTAGCAGTTTTGACAGAAGGCACAATTAGTCAGTCTGAGAAAGAATAACCAGCTTTTCTGAAACAATCAGAAACGGTAGACGACGAATAGCATCACCGATTGTGCTACCCAGTGGCAGCGCAGTCGAGGACGTTGATTGACGACGCTCTTTCGGAAGCTGTTTTAGGCGTTTTAGAGTTTCTGGCGCATTTATGACAACCAATGACTCGAGACAACAAATGGCGACGATAGAGCATTATGTGTGGCATTATGCTACTTTTTTACACTAGAGCAACCCGAGAAGGCAGTTACGTAATACATAATTTTGAAAGCCTTTGATAGCTTGGATATTAAAATACTCATAGAAAAGTTAAAAAATTATGGTATAAGAGGCCCTTCAATAGACTGATATCAAGCTACCTAACCAACAGACAGATATACTTCTATTGAAGACACTGGCTCAGATAAATGTTACATAAAATTTGGAGTACCTTAAGGAAGCATATAGTTGGGGTATTTGATATGGTATATAAAATACTTATCAAATAAATATGAAATAAACCTTTTGCTAATGACACTAGTCTGTTTTGTACTGCTATGATAATTATAATAAACTTGAAGAAATTGCAAACCAAGCTCTAATTAATGGACTGTGACAACTGGTTAAAAGGTATAGGTAACAAATTAACGTTGAATACAAGCAAAACCCACTATCTAGTATTCAATAAGAGAAACACCGGCAATCTAGGTCTAAAACTAAAATTAGGTGAAATTAGGTAATAGTGAAATTTCTGAAAATAGCTCAACCTTGGATTGATCATTCAAAATAATATAAAATGGAACGAACACATTAATAATATTATTAACAAATTAAACAGACAAATACCATTATAAATAAATTTGAAAGATGAAAGATAAATGAAAAGAATTATAAAATTATATCTCATGACATGTATATTTCGCCCTTTCTCATCAGCGTGATACAAGGGAATGAATCTGGTTCATTCCCTTGTATCACGCTGATGAGAAAGGACGAAATCTTCTTTTAAATCTCGTTTTGTATCTAAAATAAACTATGCAATTGAACTATATGGAAGAAGAGATAATCTATGGATGAACCAGCTACAAAAAACACAGAACAGAATATTAAAAATATATTTTTAATATTCTGTACTCTGCTTTATAAAAAAATAAAAGGTATATATAGCACAAACATGTTGCATAAAGACTTGTGCATATTGAAAATACCATATATCTGATCATGTTAAAATAAGACTCTTGCTATTAATTCATAGAAAAATACACTTTCCACATATGCAACCCCATATTCTAAATGACATGATTCAAATTAATAGATATCTATATCTAGAAATCTGAGAAATCAAAATAACATTAGCACAGATCTAATTCAAGCTATATAACTACATAAATTCAGTTATAGATTCATCATCTATAATTTGGAATAGAATAACTATAAATCTAAAAGATATAAAAAATCGTGATAGATTTAAAAATACTATTAGTAACATTTACATCGAACAATACGCAGATTAAATAACAGAAATATTTCCGAATTTACCTTATCACTTATGTATAGGTATGTTAAATACTCAGTTGGATTCAGTTGGATAATCTAAAGTTAATTATACATTTATTGTATAAATTATACCTATATAATACCTATATTCTTTTGACACTTTTACCTATTGTACCTACTCTATTTTACAAATGCTTAATTATTATACCTACAACATAAGCTTAACAATCTTTTATATTATGTGAAATATAGCATAGTGTTGCGAATGAATTTACAAGGCTTTACGTAGATAAAATTAATATATTCGTACCACCATAAAATCTGTGAAAAACGTCAACTTGTCCGTAATTTCTAGGTTTATTTCACTAAAGGGACCTATGAGTCCGCAATTCGTAATTTGCAGGTTATCCGGTATTTTAAGGGTGCACTTTTAAGGGAATTCTCAAGGGACCAAAACACTGTCCTTAATTTACTTACAGGTGTCCGCTAACGCAGGTTTCACTGTAGTTCACTCAACTTCAATTTTCTGCCAGTAAAATCGCTGATAACAAAGAAAGGATCGGGTGCGAAGAGGAAATCAAGGGAAGGCTCCTATTTGAAAATAATAAGTCTCACTCGCATTTTGAAAGATATAACTAGTTCGAATCTTGAAAGCTATGGTCTATATGCAGTGACCATGCAGCAGCACCGCGCCATGGACGACCACAACATAAAAAGATTCAAACTTTTGATGAACTCTGGTGCTACAGACGTCTTCTGAGGATCCCTTGGACGAAGCACACAACTATTAACATCCAAGTACTGCAACAAGTCCTCGAATTGCCACTTCATCAGAAGCGCTGCATCGTCCAAAGCGCAGAGTTGGAAGAGGTCAAAGGACTCTATGGACTTATCAGTGGGAGAACTGCCTTCTACTGCTACCCAAGATCGTGTTCTTTGGCGTTAGCTTACTCGGGTTCGACTGTAGCCTCACATGACAAGAGCAATTCGATAAGTTCTGTGTTGGTTTGTTAGCATCTGTGTCAAAGGAGAGATTTATTAATTAGTTTAAACTAATCAACCACGATTTGTGTCAAATGGTTTTTGTGTAATTGTAATTCTATTTCATTAGACGCATTCAGTCTGATTACAAGTCTTTTAAAGTCATAAATAAAAATAAACATTGAACTTAATATCATTTATTGAATATATCAATATCAATAATAAATCCAATAATAATATACTCTGTACAAAAATGAATTGCTACATAGCACGCAGTCATGCTGAAAATTCAAAATAAATGATTGAAATAAAATCAAAGAACAAAATGAGATCGGGATGCTTATACGCATCTATAATATAATAATATGCAGATACATTATCTATTTTTTAAATCTAGTGCATTTGGATAATGACATATGTAGGTATCACAGATGGATAGAAACCACCAAATTAAAAATATTTCATATCTATGTAAAATAAAGAACACATAAATGTAGTTGTAATGCAAAGCGGTTGTTAAATGCCAACTCTTGTGCTACAATAAGCAGCTGAATGCAGATATAGTATATGTATTGTCAAATAATAGTTCGTTATAGAATCCAGACATACAGACATTGTACAAAAGACTACAAGATGTATGTATAATAATCAATCCTACTTATATCCCTAAAACCATGATAAGTATAAGCAAAGGACAACAGAATTCACGAATAGCACAAAAAATAAATGATAAATGTTTTTGATCTAAAGAATTATGCAAGAATGTTTGAGCAAAAGATATTATAGTATTGCCACTAAAATCAATATAAATATTTACTTAATAGATTATGTGATACTTTTAGCAGGTAGTACTGGTACTTGAGGTAAATTTATACTTATAAAGGAAGTAATTCATTCATTTATCAGAGGGTTGCCAAATCCCGTAATACTAATAATCAAGTTGATGATAGACTCAGTACGGCTTCAGAGAATCTTAAAATCTCAATAAACTGAAAACGCAGCTTATTATCCAAATAATGGAAGAAGAATTCGGGAGCTTCTCGTCTAATTTGAAACATTTGAGCTAATAACCGTCCGTTTACATCCTTCAAAACTGTTGCAACAGTGCCCAGGTCGTGCTTTTCCAGCCAATGAGCTACATCAGCACAAGTCCATTCTAAAATCTTTGCATCTAAGCGTACTGGAATCAAAAGTGTGGTCATTGTAGCGCCGCTGCCATCCAGACTGCGCTCTTGACTGCCCCATTTTGAAGCGCGAGTTATGACATTATCTGTGCCTTTCAATGATTCTTGCAAAACCTTTTGGTGACCACCAATATCATTGACTTTTACAAGCTCTCCACCACCACCACCACCACCACCACTACTGGCTTCTATGGAATTGCCAATATTGTTATTGTGTAAGTCTTTCTTTTTGGGAGAGTTTGGCTTTACGCTGACTGGTGTGTTGCTCCCCATTGGTTCACCCTTAATTTCCCTATCTAGTTCTGGTTTCTTTGAAGGGCTATTAATAATCTCCTTTAATGACAAAAGTAAAAGTTCAAAGGATGAATCGAAATTTCTTTTTGAACCAAACTCAAAGCTAGCCGTATCTTCTTTAAACATGGAGGCCAACCAGGAGGACATTCTGTATTTGTGCTGCATGATAACTGGAATAATTGGCTTTTTAAGAGCATGGGCGTACTGCGCCTCGGTACGACAATTTGGACTTGTTCGATATGGCTCTGAAACGCACAGTAAAACCACTTTTGATTGTTCTATACCTTGAGCAACAGCGGCTGGTGTGAGTTCCTTCAGCTGCTCTATATCAATCCAAACAGTGATGCCACATTCGCGCAGTTTTTCGCATAATTTCAAAACTGTTTCTTTGTTATACCACGAATAGCTGATGAACACATAGTTTTCCATTCCATTGGACTTGTCTCCTTTGGCAAGAGAAGCCGCAGTCTTATGATATTTTTCCAAATGTTGATTTTCATCCCGGATAATCCAGAGTGTACCTTCGGCAACTTTAGATACTGTTGGAACGGGATGCGATTTTAGTCGAACTAGTGCCGGGACCATATCATATTGGGTCATTAATTTGTTTTTTATCTCAGAGTCGAAAGATAAATTCCATAATGTTCTACAGACATATTCCAATTCTAAAGCATTTTCCGAATTACAAAGATCTTTAATCAGCGAAATGCCTTCCTGATTAGCTATGCACTTTTTAGCTGAGTTATTAACAGCCATGGCGGACAATGCTGCAATCAGTTCCTCAACATTAAAACCGTGATATCGTTTCTTCTCTGACTTGACTGCTAGTCTGATGAAAGAAAACAACTTCGTAATAACTTCCGACTCATTTTTATCCGCCATTATTGAATCCGATTCGCCAATAATGTAGCCCAAGGTAAGAGTAGCGACGCATTTCAAAAATTCTTCTTCACGTTGCATCAAATTAACTAAAGAACGTCTTACAGTCTCGTCGGAAAAGAAGTGCGCATTATTGGGAACTCGGGCAATGTTGTGCATGAGAGAGAGCGAGGCTTTCATTAAATAATAAACATTTTTGCTGGAAAGATTGTCCAAATACGGTTGGTGGCCAATATTCAAGTTGAGTAAGTTTGGCAATCCGGCAAGTCCCAAACTACTGGCAAAACCTGGCGAACAATCGGAGAAGTTCCACGTGACATTGTAGAAATAAAAGGACGAAAACCAAATATCGTCATTTTTGAAAACACCCATATTGTTCAATTTCTTCATCATTTTCGACGCAAAATTGGGGAATTCGTGCTTGACATTCAAAGCTTCAGCTATTTCACTACGATTGTTCGAGCAGTCAAAATACAGGCGACTCAATTGTTTTCCCGTTTCAAACATGCTTTTCAAATCGGACATGTCTTCCAGACTACGGAATGTAGTCATCACTTGGTCAAGGAATGAAAGCGCTTCATCGAGCTGCATATTCTTTCGACTTTGGGGGATTTGTATTGATTTGTTATTCATTGATGAGACAGATCTGAAATAAAACAGCACATCTGGAATGGAATTAATCCATTATTAATAATCAGGCCAGAAAAATAGGTAGTCCAATTTGTTCTTAGATAATATCCTGTCATCTACAATCATAAATTCAATCTGCTATACCGGAATAAAATGAAATGTCTGATGATTTTTTTTTAATTTCCGCCATTTGCATGTTTTGCAAAATATAGACAAATTTTGATAAAAAAAGTAAAAAACCAATCCTATTCAGTATGACAAATAATTAAATTAGTCCATATAAACAATATCACCACACAGCGCCTTTTAACATTTCATTCCCGAGAGTGAGAGTTGAACCCTCGACCATTAGATTGGTTGTCGAGAGATCTAACCACTCCGTCTACCGAAGAATTACAATTTGAAAGCTTTCTTATACTGAAATGCTAATTCAACTGGATGTTGAATCAAACATACATAAGGATTAGTTAATGCTTTGACACAGTATCACACTACTAACTGTAGTATTGACTTAAAGCCAATAGATTTAGCCACATTACGCTAGCTAGCTTAGCGTAAACATTTAGTTTAATAGATAACAATTTAGTTCCATAAAATCCTAAAATACAGAGTAGTCCAACGTTTCAAAATACACGTTTTCTAATAATCGACTCTTTATTGGTTTAGATGGTTATTGAATTCGCCTGGGTTTTTTTATACATAACATAATTCACATATATTTAGCTTAGAGAAATCGATCTTCTATATGCATAGACATTTAATATCTGTATTATACATGTAGAATGAAATTTGTAGATGACATATCTTTCGTTGTTCAGTATCTTTTGAAGGAACGATTGGTATATCTGTGTGTACTGAAAGATTCGTTTGGTAGGGTCTAGGTACTCATTGATGGCGGAGCTTCTATTACCCTCTACATAGATTGGCAAACGCCTGATTTTCTCGTAAGAATTTCATACTGGCAAAATAACGCACTTTGATTGGCTTAAAATTTTATCAAATGAATTAACGATGGCTGCTGGATTCAGCAGGCACGCAGAGAACACTGAATCAATGCCTAGATCAATGGCGGCATATTTTTAACAGTACGAAATTATTACAAAATTATTTTGCCATTACCAATCTCTAGAATGTTAATACAGAAAAACAAATAAACTCCGACATCATTGCTTCAAATATAGTCTTATATAGCTCAAAATGACAAGAATAATTCTTGATAATTAGTTCGCCGAAAAAGAGAGTGATTTATAAAATGCCCCCTCTAAAAGACAACTTTTTGTTTGTTTTTTATATATTCTGTATCTAATAATAGTCTTGACTTTTACCATATTCTGAAGAATTTTTGTAAAGTCAGTTAGGTATTTATTTCAGATAGTAAAGTAGAATCTAATTAACGTGTCACGATATTTCTCTACACAAAGTTTATGTAAGGTTTCTCTACAATGCTGCAGTCAAATATACAAAGATAGGAATCTTCACAGTTTTTAAAAGGTAATTTCAATTTCATTTCATTTGATTTGATTTGAACAATAGGTATAAATAGTATGCATGGTAACACTCACTCAGGATATGCGTTTTTATTCACGTTACTTGCCATTGAGACAGTTGAAATCGCACGAACAAACTAGAATTGCCTAAAATAAAATTTGCAATCAAATCCAAATTTGTATTATTATTATAGTCATCACACAAATTGATTTGAACGATTCTCTTTTATGGAGATTAAAAATCCCACTGATGTATAAACATATTATGGTTTTTGTTCAATACAGGTACATTTAATAATCTCTGAGAGAGAAAATGGATAAATTGAGACAGAGACAGAAAGACAAAGATAGCTAGAGACAGACAGAGACAGAGAGAAACAAAGATAGCTAGAGACAGACAAAGACAGAGAGAAACAAAGATAGCTAGAGACAGACAAAGATAGCTAGAGACAGACAGAGACAGACAAAGACAGAGAGACAAGGATAGCTAGAGACAGACAGAGACAGAGAGACAAGGATAGCTAGAGACAGACAAAGACAGAGAGAAACAAAGATAGCTAGAGACAGACAAAGACAGAGAGACAAAGATAGGAGACAGACAAAGACAGAGAGACAAAGATAACTAGAGACAGACAAAGACAAAGATAGCTAGAGACAGACAGAGACAGAGAGAAACAAAGATAGCTAGAGACAGACAAAGACAGAGAGAAACAAAGATAGCTAGAGACAGACAAAGACAGAGAGACAAAGATAGCTAGAGACAGACAAAGACAGAGAGACAAAGATAGCTAGAGACAGACAGAGACAGACAGAGACAGACAGAGACAGACAGAGACAGAGAGACAAGGATAGCTAGAGAAAGACAGAGACAGAGAGAAACAAAGATAGCTAGAGACAGAGACAGAGAGACAAAGAGAGCTAGAGACAGAGACAAATAGGAAAAGACAGTTAGAGACAGAGACAGAGAGACAAAGATAGTGGCAGATTATGATGAGAACTATAGAGCTGCAGAACAGCTGCAGAATAGCTGTAGAATTCATTCGTGATTGGGAGTCAACCAATAATAATACCTATATTCTCAGCGAATCACAGATGAGTATTGTATGACTTGCCTGCAGAATCATAACTTCAATACCTAGGTATTGTTGCCTCAAATTCAATTCAATCAGACTCCTAATTTACAGAGTGTAGTCTAACAATTATCTAATTTGAATCAAACACAAGACAAAAACGATATTGAAACTGAAAAATAGGTATTAAAATGAAAACAGTGTACAGAAATATTGTATTATAAAAATAATATAAAATATAAAAACTGATATGCATAGTGTAAATAGTTAAGGTAAGTAGTATTGTAAGAGTCTGTGGATATGGGTGGGTTGATAAGATGGATCTCTTGATTCGGTGCCAGTTGATTCAGAGGCAAGGAATAGTTATTTATTGGTGGGAGTTATTCCTGTTGATTGACATCTGAAACAGAACAAAAGATAATGAATGAATGGCCATCACTGAAGCGGAAACAAATCATCCACCAGACTTATCCCATAATGAAAGAAATACGACTCTGTGCAAACTCTATTCATTATAAAAGGAGTTCTACCTCCACAGATAAGTAAACAAATCATTATTTAAAGTCTGCTTTCCTGAATTGAAAATATCCCAAATGAACAGACTAATAATACTAAACACATTTCAAATTAAAAGAATCCAACAATTATATTATCAGAAGAGAAATTCCAAATTCCAAATTATCTGAATCGTGATTGGATAGAGACTGCTAAGATGAAAGCTGAATTGTGATTGGATAGAGATTGCTCAAATGAAAGCTGAATCGTGATTGTATAGAGATAGCTAAGATGATAGCTGAATCGTGATTGGATAGAGATTGCTAAAATAAACGCTGAATTGTGATTGGATAGAGATAGCTAAGATGAAAGCTGAATTGTGATTGGATAGAGATAGCTAAAATGAAAGCTGAATCGTGATTGGATAGAGATTGCTAAGATTAAAGCTGAATCGTAATTGGATAGAGATAGCTAAGATGAAAGCTGAATTGTGATTGGATAGAGATAGCTAAAATAAAAGCTGAATCGTGATTGGTTAGAGATAGCTAAGATGAAAGCTGAATCGTGATTGGTTAGAGATAGCTAAAATGAAAGCTGAATTGTGATTGGATAGAGATAGCTAAAATGAAAGCTGAATCGTGATTGGATAGAGATAGCTAAGATGAAAGCTGAATCGTGATTGGATAGAGACTGCTAAGATGAAAGCTGAATCGTGATTGGATAGAGATAGCTAAAATGAAAGCTGAATCGTGATTGGATAGAGATAGCTAAAATGAAAGCTGAATTGTGATTGGATAGAGATAGCTAAAATAAAAGCTGAATCGTGATTGGTTAGAGATAGCTAAGATGAAAGCTGAATCGTGATTGGTTAGAGATAGCTAAAATGAAAGCTGAATCGTGATTGGATAGAGATAGCTAAAATGAAAGCTGAATCGTGATTGGATAGAGATAGCTAAAATGAAA
>JAYJLU010083316.1:6017-16038 GCA_036873645.1 Minona dolichovesicula | reverse complement strand
GTCGAGAGTTCGAATCCCGGTTAAGTACTCTCGGGAATGAAATGTTAAATAGCGCTGTATAGAGATTATAATTATTTCTATCAGAGACTACTTGAATATTGTTTACTTGATATTAGAGTAGTCCCTGATTTCTATCTAAAAAGTTTTATAAATGGTAAAAGATTATTAGGAAATATACCATAGCTACGTTGCAAAAATATTTTTCCACGTGTTATGATAAATTTTATATCTTTATAAGCGCTCCTTTAATTTAGTAATAAAATAACTATTAAAATCCGCCTTTAGCGCCAGTTGGCGCTGCGAAATTGATGTACAAATATCTACTATCTAGAGTCGTTTCTTTTCTACTTTTTTATGTGAATTACCTATAGAGATGTGAAACCATAGAGATATAATCAGACTTATTATGTGAATTAGAGTGGCAGTCTGATTTAGTTTGGAAACAATTTGAAGCTCAGATTCTGCAGACAAATCGTCCAACTGATTCGATGAGAATTATTGGCTGACTTCTAGTGAAGATATGCCGTGTCTACACTATTCGATTCTATATCGAATACATTTCTGTGCTATTGTTCGTTTTTGTCGAATTCATGGAAAATTTCGATTATATTTTCGATTTACTCCTTGAAACTATTTTTAGAAAATCTGATAGAACATTTATTCAATATAAAATCGAATCGAATCGAATAAAAAATCAAATAGTGTCGACGCGGCAATAGAATGGTCGATTGGGTTCGCCTGCCTGTACATAGACGCCATGTTAGTCGTTCCCTCAATGAAGCTATTACATCACACATTAGTATGCATAATGACATTATAAAACCATCAAGTTCAGTTGATCGCCTCTCTTATAAATATACATTCAACTTTAATTCTTTTTTGGGAAACGCTTAATGTATGTATATATTCTTTCACTGAGTGAATAATTAAAAATTGAAATTGACGTTTTATAATAGTGGAGAGAGGAATTTGTCAGCCGCGATATACAAACCATATTTTTTGAGAGTCGAAACTGTTATTACTCTATATACTTTTTTAAAAAGAGTTTGTGTAACCAATTTCTATTCTTTATGTTACAGATATGAAGCAGATAGGAAGATAAGCAATGGTCAAATCTGGTCTGACTATGTTGGAAGGAAATCTAAAGCTTAGGCACAAGGTTGAAAAGATGAAAAATCAATGACCAACGATTTAAACTCTACATTATTATTACGAGTTATTTACTGCCATGTGCCCATTACTTCATACATTAAATATTTTCACAATTTGCTTTAAAATGACATTTCTTGTACAATACGTGAATTGGCCTGTTGTCTAAATCTCTATTATTACCTGTGTCACTTTAATATAGCTATCAGGTTTTAATTTGTCCATATTTTTCATAATCTTATATAGTCTGCTTGTCGAATTTAATTATAATAGATCCTGAAGAAAACAATTGTTTGTGTGAACACACTTTATTGGGTATAAGAGAATAAAATTTGACACGACGTTTCGAGTATCTTTAACGAGTGTGAATGGAAATAAAATTGCATGCTATTAAATAGATGAGACAAAATTGATTATGTAATAACAGTTAAACTGGGTGCAGAGTGATGAGAGACAATCAAACTGAGCTGATAAAATGATTACGCAATCGGTACAGGATAGAATGAGAGCCTATATATAGGTCAGACAGCTAGGACCATTCACAGTAGAATCTTAGAACATATAAAATCACCGAAATCTTTTGTACACATTCACATGAATACCCATAATACAGCTGATAGCTTATCCTTTAAATGGAAAATGCAATTGCATATATAATCTAATATAAATCTAATATAAATCTAATATAAATCTAATATATAATCTAATATATAATCTAATATATAATCTAATATATAATCTAATATATAATCTAATATAATGCAAAAATATACAAATAAAATATTACACGATAGACAGTCAGAGAGTTATTACGAAAATATCAAGAAGATTGGCCAACACTGCCAAGGACGACCCTCTTCGCGAAGCAGAATAGGTTGAATACAGCATTGACATTTGATCAACACAGGCTTCGTTTTTAACAAAATAATTTGTGACTTCTTCAAGTCAGTAGTCTATAGCTCTTCAATATTTGGATATCTGTGTATGGTGGAAAGTAGGCAGACCCATTTAGCTATAGTTTAGGCTGGTATCTGACAAAGAGCGCTTGATTGTCTCGGTTGAATAAAAACGATTGATTGTGTCTGATTTCATTTGGTTCGTCATGATTATGCGTTCTAATCGTCCAGATATTGTTGTTCTATGCTTAAGGAGCATTTTAGCTATTAAGGGGAGAGATGTGAAGATGTTGTATCCCACTCCAGTGATGGACTGAATCAGTTTGACCGCATCGACTGACTCTGCCAATGGAGTTTTTCTCCCCGATTAAGTCTCTCTTTTGCACCCAAGCATGGCATAATTTTGACCTCAAAATTCGTCGAAACATCTGCTAGAACCCAAAGCTTCAGTCTATATATTTGTCAGGTTTATTTGGCATAAATGTTTTAAAATCATATCGTGATTTCGAAAGTAATATTTGGTCATTGACCGTTATAGTGATAAATCTGGAATAAATTTTGACTGGCAGTTGTCAACAAAAACGGATCGAAAATGATGTCACAACATAGAGCAAATTGGTTGAAATTCGGGGGATTTCAGGTCCGTTGACCTTGTATTCTATAACCTATGTATGGTTTTGTAATTTTATTATGCCGGCAATACTCTTATTTTAAAAAGGTGTCCTATATGACATCGCCGTAATTCTAGGGTGTAATAAATTTCAGTAAACCTATAGTATGTATCAAGATCAAAAATCATTAAACATACGGACGAAAATACGCACAACTAATGTAAAACAAATATCGTTTAAACTTAGACAAACTTCAAATCATCTCTATTGGCCAACTCAATTTTGACACCTTTCCCCTATAATATCTTCACTACTTTAAAAATGAAATCAAAATTCTTGGGTTATTATATAAACCATCAACTAAAATGGAAAACTTCACATTCACTTTGTTTTAAAGAAAGATAACCAACGCATCTATCCTTCGCAAACTTAAGGACTTCTGACTAACAAAGAACTGACTACATATATCTGCCGCTCATCTATCTTCTCATTGTTTGAATACGCCGCCCCGGTTTTCACAAATCTTCCTAACAATCTTAAATTAAAAATTAATGTTGACAATATTGCTTCTAACAGAAGCTTATACCTAACCTTAACGACAGGCACCGAAAACAATTTCCTTCAACCTGTTTTTGTCCATAAAAGCTAAGCCAGACACTGTTCTCTATATACTCGTTGTATCCCGAAAATGTCTAATGTAATAGAGACCGCTTTATGTGTTACCTACTATTAACAATAACAATTTCTTAAATGATTTTTTTATTACAAATAATCTATTTTTTTACTCTAAAATACTATTTTAACTCCAAGCATGCAATAACATATTATTTCCTTTTGAATTCTGTTCTCCACTCTGTCATTACCTAAATATTTTTTTAAATGATTTAAAATTTAAATAAGTTTTTAAATGCCTCGCTAATAAACACTTATTTATTTATTAATTAGCTGTTTTATTGCAGGAGTACCTATACATAGCGAGTATAAATTTATGTAAGTAAATAAGTCCAATAGAATTAAATGGTAATTTTAAAAGGTTTGGGAGTGAGAAAATCCATCCCAGTTAGTCCAGTTAGCGCGGATAAAGTTAAATTTTAATATATTAATTAGTACATACTTATTTAATACAGATAAAGCATAACAGCAAATTAGACAGACTGAATTAGGTAAATTCACAAAATGTCAATAAGAATGAAAAAAAAATACACTAAATCTATATATCGCATCCATACACAATCCATACATGATTCTTTGTTTTCTATACAATAAAATTGTAAGAAGATCATTCACTTTTTATTTAGTGATTATTTCTGAATACAGATAATATAACACACCATAGATATTTAAAAAGTTTTGCAATTCTAAAATAAATTTTGTTCATATCATAATTAAAAAATTCTTCTAAATGTTAAATTAAAGTCATCTCTTTAGCTATTTTGATTTGGATTCTTTTCTAAATCTACATCTTCCATGGCGACTTGATCAAGATTTCGATCAAAATATACATTGTCAAAGCTTGTCGCAGTGTTATTACTAGTGTTGACCGAACCGCCGAACAAGGGAAAAATATTGTTTCCTCCTCTCCGTCGCTTCATAACGAAGACTATTGCAAGGCAAATGGCAATTAAAATCAGGAAAGCAAGAAGAATAAAAATGGCAATCAAACCATTTGCACGTTCTAAAATACGATAGAAAAATAATGGGGCATTTAAATAGATTAGTTAAATAATTGAAAAATTAAAAGGTCATAATACAGTTATATAGAAAACTATTTTCTTTCCATATCCTTCAATTTGTCAGTTTGTGTACACTTTGTGACTTTTTCATTTGTTTTTCTAGAACGGGGAATACCTCTATATATCCGACTGATGATCATAGGTAACGTATAATTTAGGGTGAATCTTTGTATACTACTTGTTAAGTTAATATAATTTTATATTTTAGATAATTGGTGGCATACCCTACCCAAATGGGCACGCCATCAATTAACCGTGGTTCGAATTAAAGGCGGTTCGAGTATAATGATTTGCTAGAGGTCCTAATAGTCAAGGTTAACAAAGACCAATTTGGTCGTAATATACGAGAAATTACAACCTCGCAAACATCAGTGAAGAGATGGCAGCACCTACATGGTCGTCCCACATATAGCCCCATACTCATTGGATGTAAATTTGTGTGATCGGATCAAACATATTCGATAGATTAGAGGTCCCCAAACATCAGTTAAGCTCACTCAAGGACATATTCCATAGACTAGAGGTCCTCAGATATCAGTTTGACTCACTCAAATACATTTCTAATTTTCTTACTGAGAAATTACATGAATTTATTCCTTAACGAATCACAGTACGTATCTATAGAAAAAGCCATGAAAAACATGAGAAAAGTAATTGTAAAAGAAGGAAATTATTTAAACATTGTTGTATAGGAAATGTGATAAATATCCCTAAATCAATAGATATCCTAAAGAATTCCTGGAATTCCCAAATGAAATAATTGAACACCAGCAGCACATCATGTCTACCTCTCAATCGAGAGGTGGAAAGATCAAATCTCCTCAGAGGCAAAACGTTTTTAATTGTTTGTAAAGCTACTGAATGCCCCTGTGAAAGTGGCGCAGGTTGTTAAATGGGACAAGGGACAAATGGGTCTGTAACAGATTGTGAAACATATACGGTATGTAGCTATGATACAAATAAATTAAAAATACATTGTTATGATTACTTGATTTGAATAATTGAGAGAAAAAATCATCCCTGTTCGGTGGAGCATTACTCGAGGAAGGCAGTGTCTTATCGGTTGGAATTTCATTGGTCGTCATTGAGGGCAGAGTGGTAGCAGGAGCTGTAGTGAAATAATTTATCAGATCAGTAAAACATTATTAGAACAATCTTCATCTCCTTATTAACTCAATGTTTTCAACTATTCAGATTTATCAACATGAAAGTTATCTATTCTTCTCGTCTCATTAGGTCTTCTTAACAATTCACAAATTGAACCTATGCCAGCTCTAAAAAAGACATTTATTACCCGTTTACTCTCCTCGTTCCTTTTAATTTCTAACGCATCTCAATCTCCAAAGTACGGAAATGACTGAATAGTTGTATTGTATAAACTTTAAATCAGTTGAATCGAAGGAGTAGTTCTCAAATGAAAGGCGTGTGATATGGTATCTGTCTGATAATGTTATACGTATAAACTTTGTCAATGAACTGGGATGAAACATTGAAGGAGCTAGGGGTCACGTTTTAGCATCAATGAAAAATATCAGCAAGATCTCGTTCTTATTCATCAGGAATTTTTGTGTTTTCAGTTTTACTGCACAACGTGTTGCTCGTCGCTCGTCGGGTGTTCATCCTTGTTATTAAATCGACTTCAAATAATAATAATAATTGTATATTTGAAAAACAGGCATGGGTAGGTAATCAGCAATTTAAACAACAAGATTAAATAAATTTAACAGTTCAGTTTTGACAGTTGGATGATAATTGTATTGTTATGTACTAATGTGTTGTAAGGGATGAAAAAGTTTCTGTATCTTGTCGACTGCAAAGGGAACTGAGTGAATCGGTCTGGGCGATGAATCGAGCGTTTGGGTATGCGGTCTTTATTAAAGAGGGCAAAATTGTTAAACGCTTGCCCAAATCATCACACATTACACCGGTTCTGAATGACCTACATTGGCTACCTATTCGAAAGCGTATGGTGTAGGTATAAGACACGTTTTGGGAATGCACCAATTTACCTCAAAAATCTGATTAATCCCACAGCATCATCATCTACCTCTATTATTAATTTACGATCAAAATCCGCGGTTCGACTTCATCAACTGATATCGAAGGTGTCATCTGTACGTGGGGCCTTTTCTATTTCAGTACCATCGGTTTGGAACTGTCTTCCATCATATCACAATAAGTTCTCTATTTTTTTAAAATCTAGACATAAAACTCATTTTTTCAATCATATGTTTAATTACCATTTTGAACTTCCACTTCGATTGTACTTGTACAGATATTTTGTAGTTAAATATATTATTATTATTATTATTATAAACCTTCGTAGTGTGACTCTTATAATAGTAGATAGATTATATGAATTACAGTCAACTGTTAGACTCACTTTTCTCAATCTTACAAATATATCCATAGCTGTCACTGCACGGTAGAATTTTCATGTCACCACTGCCAATATCCATTCCGACACAATCTCCTTTACCCGAAATGGGTTCCCCTTTACCCCAATAGAAAAAGTCAACCGGAGTTTGGTCCTTATAAGCGAAAGTTCCTACAAAAAAATAATTATATGTTTAATTAGTTGTTTGTTTTATCGCACTAAATTAATAAATTAAAATTTTAACCTTCGCTGGTTGTAAACAATTATTCGTTTAATTTTTCGCAAGAATGATATCGTATTTTTAACCGCTCAATTTTTTTCTGATCATAATAATCTAATAACAAAGGGGAATTTAAAATTAAATCCAACTATATTTAGTCATTGAACTGGGTCATGAAACATTGAAGGAGATAAAGGGTCATGGCTTTAGCATCTAATGAAAAAGTAAACGAATAGTTACAAATGGTTACAAACCCTCAAGGTCATCGTATTACAGATTTTAATATACCTAAACTACATGCATAAGTTATTAAAATAAAGCGATAATATAAGTATATCCATTTTCCATATCACTGTACCCATGAAAAATATTCAGAATATCAGATCTTACCATCAATCAACTTGAACATACCAGTCCAAACTAAGGGTTTAGACTGTTTCTGACCATGAGTGATACGCTCAATGTCATGTAGGAGTGCTTTGTGTTCCATTCTGTCTCTGAAACTGATGAGATGTGCTCTTTGTTGGGTACAAAAAAACTCCGCATTGGAAAAACTTTTTCCATTATCAAATGGCTCCTCCAATTGAATGTGGTAGCAATAATTACCATGCTCCTGCCATTCACTAGACGGACAATAACCATTGGCGACAAATTCGGTGGTTGGCGCGGGACCTAAAATAATATGAATATCACCATTTCATTCATTTGTTTAAATGCAATGATTTAATCAATTTTTAATTGGCGCCGCTTTTGAATTTAATGTAAAGCATCCTGTGACATTCTTTAAGGTAAATTTAAGTGAATAAGTTTCTTTTAGTTTTATACTTTTTTTCTTGCCCCTTTTACATCTGAGTAGAATATGATCTGAAGATTTTGAGGTTCCATTTTTAATCCAAATGGAAATATAACAAAATAAACAGAATACCTTGGGATACAACAGGAAATCGTCAAGCCTGGACAGAAATTCGCAAACTTGACAACATCTAGAAATCTTATCTTCCTCGTAAACTAATGATCAAATTATTTCGAGCGATGGCTACCTATGTGATATTGAAACGTATGGCAGGACTATGGCAGAACAAATGAATGAAGAACTTGATGGCACAAACACTCGTCAACTGCGACACACACTCAACACCAACTCCAAGACTATACGAACACAATGATTCCCATTCGAAAGCCATTGCTGGAGAAGTAATGAGTCAGCAGCAAATTTGATACTACGGAAACCAAATAATGGCCAAAATACTCTGGAAGATCAAAATTGGACTCTCACCTCTCAACTTTTCGGAACTGAGTACAACTGTGAACAACAAAAATGTATTGGCGTACTGGACTGTTGTGATGGATTCGGGTGCGACTGGCGATGAAGAAGGTGATGATGATGATGATGAAGAAGAATTATAATAAGAAGAATATGAAGAATATGAAGATGAAGAAGAAGATGATGATGATAATGATGATGATGATGATGATGAAGAAGAAGATGATGATGATGATGAAGAAAAAGATGATGATGATGATGAAGAAGAAGATGATGATGATGATGAAGAAAATAATGATGATGATGATGATGGATGATGATATGATGAAGAATAGGAAGATGATGGTGATGATGATGATAAAGTTGAAGAAGAAGAAGAAGAAGAAGAAGAAGAAGAAGAAGAAGAAGAAGATAATGATGATGATGAAGTAGAAGATGATGAGGATGATGAAGAAGAAGAAGAAGAAGAAGAAGATAATGAAGATGATGGTGAAGAAGAAGTAGAAGATGATGATAATGATGATGATGATGAAGAAGAAGATAATTATAATGAATGATGAAGTAAAAGATGATGATGATGATGAAGAAGAAGATGATGATGATGATGAAGAAGATAATGATGATGATGATGATGGATGATGATATGATGAAGAATAGGAAGATGATGGTGATGATGATGATAAAGTTGAAGAAGAAGAAGAAGAAGAAGAAGATAATGATGATGATGAAGTAGAAGATGATGAGGATGATGAAGAAGAAGAAGAAGAAGAAGAAGATAATGAAGATGATGGTGAAGAAGAAGTAGAAGATGATGATAATGATGATGATGATGAAGAAGAAGATAATTATAATGAATGATGAAGTAAAAGATGATGATGATGATGATGATGATGAAGAAGAAGAAGAAGAAGAAGATAATGATGATGATGATGAAGAGGAAGAAGAAGATGATGAAGAAGAAAATGAAGTTGAAGAAGATGATGATGATGATGATGATAGTTTCTTGAAAACAAATAACAATAGAGAGACAGTTTAATCGCCAGAATACCAAGTTTATGATTAGTAATTTGATCAAAATGTAGCGATAGATTTCACAGATCCACCGGATTCTAATAATATAGAGGAAAACTTCAATCACAACATGACGACGCCTCACCTAAATTCAGAGTGCACACAAATGGTAGTTTTAGCTGGCAGTTAGTTGCTGCCCATGTTCCATTCTGTTGCATGCCCACACACAGACTGTCGTCCTGCATGCGTGGCTGAGTGGAGCCCCATTTTGTGTAGGTCACGTATCGCGCATCACTCCACTCAAAACCATCCGAATCCTGAAATTACATTTCTGGAGATGAAATAGTGTATTTGATTACATTGAATATGTCACAACAATTAAGAAATACATGGTATACGAATCCATTATTTCGATCAGAGAGTGAATATTCTACCTTAGTTCTTGACATGCCAATCCACATTTGACCAGGATTAGACTCTTTAAGTAGACTGTGTACTCTACTCTGCTGAAATATATCGCTGATAGAAGCCAGATTGGTCTTTTCTTCTCCACACAAATATATGGCTTGATTCCAAGTCACCAAACTGTCAGAGTATTTGAAACAAGCATTCTCATAGAAGTCATACCCCGCTGGACAGGGGCTTGACGGTGAAGGAATGGGCGATGGTGCACTCACGGCTAAATAATTTATACATTGATTGAATATCAGTTTATACATTGATTGAATATCAGTTTATATATTGACTGAATATCAATTTA
>JAYJLU010082205.1:0-16048 GCA_036873645.1 Minona dolichovesicula | reverse complement strand
ATAAAAATTATATATACCTATTTCCTTTTACCGCTTTGAGTACATGCGCTCATGTACCCGAGTCGGTGACCATAGTCGGTCAGTGTGACGGTGAACAAATATTCATTTAAGCTGTGCCTGAGGTATTTAAATTTTTTGCGGGAAAGCGAGCATAAGTAATTTGTGTATCAATTTTTTACTAAATTATTCCGAGTGTAATCATGTATTGGCTGTATAGATGCCTGACCGACCGAGTACGTTTTTTAGAAAAATATTCCGGTAAACCAAATTTCATTTGTGCCTTGCCTTATCAAATTCACCATTCACAGTTTATTCAGAAGTTTTTTTAATAATTTGGTAAATTTAAAATTCCACTATTGGGGCAGGGGGTTTGGGGTTAGTGGCCATTTTCCGCTAAGTGTGACAAAATGTAATTGTCGATGGCCCCTTAGTGGTGTTGTAGAATCATTTTTGTAGAGCGTGACTCTGATAATACTGTCCACATAGATTATGCAAATAATAATAGACTTTATTGACTACCCTGGTTCCACTGGCCCCATCAGAACTTGAGGAACAAGTAGGCAGCATGAAGGTATAAACAATACATGTCATTGGTCAACTCAATGAACTAACCTTGGTCAATTTATTGACTCATTAGTAATTTGACAAGAAACAAAATAACATTTTAGATGTTCATGAAGCGAATTTAATAATAATTTGATGTCAAATTTGAAAACCTAGTTAACTTTTTTGGCATTTTTAATTTGTAGTGCATTGCATAAATTAATGACTAATGATAGATTGGGTTAGATTGTCTGGATTCATTTATATCTAATAATACTTCAAATATATTGTCGATAAAGTAGTTTATTTTCCTAATAACAGCAATAAAATAGTAATATTCTGACGTACTTATTCATGCATTAAAATGATAAAATAATTGCCTACTACAAGATTTAATTACATAAATATACTTGCCGACTGATATTTTGAATATATCGTAAGACAAACACGCAAATTGTGCTCTTCCCGCTGTTTATTGTAAATATTCTGATGGAAACAAACAAATGACTTAATTTCAATTAAAGAAGACAACTATTGAATAAATCAGATAACAGATTATAGCCAGAAATGAACTGAGCTATGGTGAACGCAGAAACAGAAAACCATTACTTCACCAAAGATACAGGTAGGTATATAAGCTACGTAGAAGTTTTATAATTGAGATAAAATAAACAATATTAGTTAGCAAACACCGCCATTTTATACTCAATATAATGAAGAATTTGTCTGATGCAAAGATATAATTTGAAAGAATTCTTAGTGATATCACAGTAAATATAATGTTGTATCGTTGTATATGAATTAATTATTGCTACATTGAAGCTGAGCTCTATATTTGTTTTTATATTTTGTTTTACTTATTCAATTAATTGACGAATCAAATATTCTAGAATATTCCTTATCGATCAATATCCCATATATACAGCCGTCAAAGCGTAGGTGACCAGTAATGATAGATGACATACAGGCTGCGGACGGAGATCGTTAAAGTATTCGTTTGTTTAAATCTGCGTTGCTAGGTACGGATTAACAATCACCGTTTAATTGCTGGGATATTTTTGAAAAGTTACTCTAAACGTATAAATGACCACTTGTGTAGTTCCGAGTAGTGATAAGAATGAAATAAATTAACCTAATCTTTCCTTATAGTTTACCAAAGATAGAACCATTTAGGAAGAAGTGGAATAGAAGCCATAAGGTAAATATAATGTTGATAGTTTATTTTTAAAAAATAGTCTATTTTTTACAATATATTTTCATACTATTTGAATTAAAAACCTTGTTAATATCAAATAATTTAAGGTCACTCCTGCATGAAAATTTAATCTATTAAGTGATATTTAAAAATTAATTAAATTTCAGCTGTATGATTTTTTTCAAAATAAATTCTGCCAATTCTTGAATGTATTTTCTCATTTTAAAATTAGTCCTGATTATTTCTGAATGTCTTTAATAAATTATAGTCAGTCTTAATATAAATTTAATTGAATATGCCTTATAGATGTTGAGATTGGATGCCCACAATTACACTCCAGGATATAGCTTTCATTTCCCTTGGGTGAGTTTGGACCCACCAGACTTTATTGGGCTATTAAGAAGAAATTTGATGGATGGACACAAATGCATTAAATAGAAAACTAAAATTTCTTTCAAGGCATGCTTTTTTATATGCCTTATTTTAGAGTTTAAAATTAATTTGCATTTATGATATTATGTTACAGAATTATTTTAATACACATACACCTGTACTTATAAATGCATAAATTAATTTTATAAAGATATGTATTAAAATAATTCTGAAGCATAATATTATAAATGCAAAATAATTCATATGCATAGAGTAATATAGTAATGGTATTATTACTCAGAATAAATTTATAATAATTTGTAATTATTTGTAATAATTTTATTAATAAAAAACAATATTACCTATCACACTATATGATATTCAAAAATATTTTTATGACTAATCTTTTTCAGATCAATATAATTAATTCAAACATGCTATATTCAGATACATTACATAAATGTATTCCGGTTTTTGTCATTAATTTTTTTTAATAATAAATTCATTCAAGTAAATTTTTAGCTGACTGAATAATAATTACATTGTATATTATATTATATAATATAATAAAAACATATGTTTATTAAATAGAGTAATTTTATTAAAAAAACGTTCATGTCACAAGAATCTTTGTGAGCCTTGCAGTACTGTTGCATAAAAATATTTTTTTCTTGTCTGAAACAATTTACAAAGTGTCCAGATTTAAAATGCTCTTCTACTTTGATAATTAAATTTGGTTCATCATACAAAAATTAAGAGTTTCTTTTAGAGAAACAGGCATTTTACAACGTTCGTCAAGTGATTGTTAATCCGCTCATATAGCAACTCAAGGTCATTTATAATTAATTCACATTAACGATCTACCTATATGTTACGTTGCTTTTATTTAAAATATAAACTAGGTACTGATATTAACTGACTATACCTTCACGTTTATTCTAATACACATGTGTATTTTTATAAATATCTCAAAAAAGGTCTATAGACATGTTTTGAGTTGTACTCATGATCAAAGAACAAAGTGGGATAACAGTTTTTATAAAGTCAAAATATAGGAAATATAATTCTTCATAACACAATCAGATGTAAAATCATCAGAATTATACGAACATGCCCTATACTGCAATTGCTGCACAATATTTAAGGGACTATTTGACAATTTTGATATTTATAAAAAGGACGAAATCCAGAGAACATGTACCATTATAATTAGAGTTTGAGTTTTTCGAATTCAAAAATTGTAATGCGATATAGCTTGTAAAAAATGTTATGGCATTTTAAAAATTATAATTTGTCCACCTAGAAAAAACATTTTTTACAGGAAAATAGTTAAATGTAAGCTTTTCATCCAAAACGATTTAATTGGCACAGGTTCAGATGTTGAAAAAATATGTGCTAGAAAATTAATGTTTTTCAATAGTATGTATTTATAAATCTTGATAATAATGTTTGGCAAAATGGCAAAAATGTTTTGATTGTTTTCTGAAATGTAAAAAAACTGGATTTCGTCTCAACTGAAAAATATACCCGGGACTTCTATTTTATTTAATATACATAGTAGGTTTAAGTTCTTGAATATACCAAAAGAAAAATATAATCATTTAAATACATTATATTTGTGTAGTTTGAGCATCTAAACAAAACAAAGTCAGACATGTTTGTAAAATAAAAATGTAAAAATAAATAAATGCAAATATAATATAAACATAATTAAAGAATACTATAGATACATAATTATCTAAGATAAGTAAATGCAGGTGATAGATAAGGATTGTGTGTTTACAATAATATAAATTAAACATTCAATAATAAAGTAATCTATGATATTTCCCAAATTACATTAATGTAAATTCCATGGCTTATATATTAATGAATTTCTGGTTGGTCTTCTAGACTTGAAACTATGAACAAAATGTTGCTAATTGGTGATTAAAAGTGTAAATAAAATAAAGAATACATTAACTGTTGAATAATTGGACTAGAACATTAAAAACAAAATAATGAGATCTTTATATTGTTAAAAAGGATGACAAATAGCCTGAATCATATTCCTAATTATTGTTCATTTTAGATATGAGCGAGGCAATGATAAGACTTTTCAAAATAAACAATGGAATAAAGATGTAATTGTTACAATAAAATATCACAAACTTCATATCATCAGTATCTATGGGGTGGAATTATAAAAAGAATCTAAATAACTAAATCTTTCCATGGAAATAAATCGATTTTTGAAAGTCAATATAAATAACAATAGAGACAACAGATAAAAACATTCTCACTCAATATTATTGAAATTTTCACATTAAAAGAACGAAATTACCAATAGTTCAAAAGTAGAGTGGCCAGAATTGAATACAATATGAATGGAATTGTGGAGATCATGGTCGCTTCACCAAATACAGATGGATCGTAGTTAAAACAGTTTGTTTGGCCACGAAGAATGTGAAAATTCTGAGCTTCACAAAATTCTTCCCCAGTGGCATATTTCATACCTATAAAAAATGTATTTTAAATAAATATATTTGCATAAATGTAGTCAGAGGGGATGAACTAAATCAACTGATAAAAGGAAAGTGATTAGTGAAAGAGATTTTTAAATCATTGGAGAACAATTTAATTCGAATATACATCTTTAAATGGTTAATTTAGCAGTCCTAGCTAGACCAGACATTCTGTTCAAATTAATCAAAAATATGAAAATCAGTCTCATAATTTGTACAGGCGGTCATATCAATATTATAAAAGTGCGCTGGACGAATTATTAGACGCCCTGTCACTTTTACAAAAATACCTACCATTTTTCCATTATAACATACACACCACTGATGTCGAAGTTTCAATTACTTCTAGATTGGCAAACGCAATTTAATTTGCCTTATTTTCTCGTAAGAATTTCATACTGGCAAAATAACGCATTTTGATTGGCTTAAAATTTTATCAAATAAATTAACGATGGCTGGATTTAGCAGCAGGCACGCAGAGAACACTGAATCGATGACTGCATTCAGCAGGCACGCAGAGGACACTGAATCGATGGCTGGATTCAGTAGGCACGCAGAGAACACTGAATCGATGACTGAATTTAGCAGGCACGCAGAGGACACTGAATCGATAGCGGCACATTTACCAGTACGAAATTTTAAAATATTTCGCCATTATCAATCTATGTAGAATGTTACCTACCTACAGAAAAACAAATAAAGTTCACAATTTATTATTTCTGAAACGTGATATTGGAAAGAATATTATGAAAAAATTGAAAGATATTCGACCAACACAGAAAGCGGACATAAATTGCAACCTCCAGAAATACCAATTTCTTAAATCGAAGAACCGAGTCACTTTTTAATGTTAGAGAAGCTACAGTTCGGAAGGTGAAAATCAACTCTGAATCTCCCAGAAGGTATGCAAGCAATCGAATTGATCGATGTGGAAGAATGTCAAATATTACTATTCGCATGCCTTCTATTTTAATAAGTGAAGTTAAGAAAAATAGAAAATCAACATCAAGAAAGTTAAATCCTGAATGAGCACGACAGCCATGTCACATCAAGAATTGTTCGCCGTCATCTTAACAAGAACGGTTACAGAACCAGAATTGCTAAAAAGGAGTCCTGATTAACTGAAGCAAGGAAACAGAAGTTGTTTGAAAATAAAATAATTTAAAGAAACGACTGTTACTTGCGCGCCGATATTGGACTGTCACAGATTGTAGAAAAGTTTGTTTTAGTTGTTAGACCTCACGCTGGGTATATACAGCGTAGGGGCGCGTCCTCCGGGTCCCTCTTGGGGGTCGCACCGAATAATACAGAATAAAGTGCCGTGGTCCAACATATTCCAGGAGAAGGTCACTCCGACCACAAACCAGCGTAGATGGAGCTCGTCTAGTCTCTTCAGATAATTCCATCTAGAAGGCTACTTGATTGGTTGATGAAACTCGCTTAGTCTCTTAAGACAAGTTCATCTAGGAATTAGTGGCTCTAAACAACTCATTTTGAAAGTAGCTTTTGGAAAACCGAAATGACAAATGCAACAAAACCAAAACTCATACCGCATCGGTCGTCGCACGGGTTATCAAGGATCGCGTGCCCCAGTGTGCAATCAGGCTGGGATCGAAAAATATGTAACTGAAAGACAATCAAAACCTCAATTCATCAGCTGTCGAGAAACCATATACAAATAGCCAGCTTAAATGTCAGAACCATCAAGTCAAATGATAAGACAGCTGAACTGTGACCTAGATTTTAGAAAGGCAAAACTCAACATATGGTATTTTAGTGGACAAAAAAATCTATAAGAGTTCTCAGTAAAATAGTTTCTTTTGACAAGGGAATGCTCATTGCTCACTTTAGTGGAAATCCAGCAACAACTGATATCACACACTATTCACCTGTAGAAGGAGATAACATGGCAGAGGAGAACTATAACAATCAATGTAAGGCAATAAAAGACACTCCTAAACACATTCCCAACATCCTATTCGTGATTGGAGACTTTAACGATCACCTCAGACCGGAAGATGTCAAATTTACATTTCACAAACGAACAATTAGAAATGGAGAATATGTCTTAAATATGGCTCAAGAAGAAAATCAAAGCATATATCAAGCACCAGCTTTAAAAAGAAGAAAGACAGATTATGGACATCTATATCAGACGGAACTTACAATATGTACTACAAATCACAGATCGCCTACATTCTTATGAACAAAAGTGAAAGAACTCCATTAAGGACGTCGAAGCCTATAATACATTTTACAGCTTAGGCACGGAACATCGAGTAGTTACAGCCAAAGTCAAGCTAAGTCTTCAAGAATGAGAAAAACACCTAACCGAAGGGAACTGTACGATTGAAACAACACTGAAAACAGACACAAATCTTCAAGAGAACTACTCAAGTAATCTTCAAAACAAATTCCAAATTGTACAACAACAGTCATAATGCAACTGAGAGATATGAAAACTTTATCAGAGCAAATAGACAGCTGCAAACTGCTCATGCCTGTAAAGAAAAGCAGAAAGAAAAGCTCCATACAAGAAAAAGAACCGCAATGAAAACAGCTATCAAGTGTTACAAACAAAAAGGCAAATCTGGTTGACTTATATAATGCAGAGTACGAAAAGGAGATAAAAAATCTCATTAGCATAGTCGAGCAAAAAAACAGGAACAAACCTAGAGAATGCTGGAAAATCATCAACGAGAAGGCAAGGAAGGGAATCCTAGCGGGAAACAATAGAGAAGAAAGAATTAACAACTCGTACAAGTACTTCAAGGATCTTCTAGGAAAACAACCCATAGTGGATGAGGAAGAGGAGGAAGTGTCAACTATTTTCACAGAGACTAATATCAAACAAGGCGCGTTCTCTATGGATGAGTACAGAAAAGCAAAGATAAAAATCTCAAAAAAATAAGGCTGCTGGACCGGATCATATTGCACCAGAGAATCTCAAAATAAGTGACATAGACGACATTTAATCATAGGATTTGCTAACAACCTTCTCATCAATATAAAGAAAAACCCGAGCAATGGTCTGAAATGAATATAATACCCATACCTAAATCAGGAAATCTATCAAACGCAACAAACTATCGGGGCATCAATTCTATCTTCTATAGTCGCTAAAACTATAAAGACTAATCCTTAATTGCATACAACCAGCTCTTGACCCCCTCTTCAGACGCAATCAAAATGGCTTCAGACCGGGAAGATCTACTACTACACACATCCTAGCACTGAGAAGAATTATTGAAGGAGTCAAATCAAACAACCTCAAAGCAATAATAGCATTTATCGATTTTCGCAAATCCTTCGACAGTGCACACCGAGGAAAAATGATGAAGATACTCAAAGCCTATGGCATTCCAGAAGAACTAATACATGCTATCTCACTCCTATACCAGGACACTAAAGCTAGAGTTGTATCACCGGATGGAGAAACTGAACTATTCAAGATAGTTGCTGGCGTCTTACAGGGAGATACTCTTGCTCCATACCTTAATTGCCATAGTGTTTGACTATACTATGAGGCAAGCTTATAAAGGACAAGGAAAAAAGCTTGGATTCACTCTATACAAAAGAACTAGTAAAAGAAATGATCCAGTAATTGTGACTGATGCTGATTTCGCAGACGATATAGCCTTCTGAATGAGGAAATCACTCAGACACAAAATATTCTAAACCTAGTTGAAAAGGAAAATAGCAAAGTAGGACTGCACCTCCATGCTACGAAAACGGAAGCAATGACATTCAATCAAACTACGGAAATAAAGCTTAATTCTCCCTCTGGTCAGGAAATATAATTAGTCAACGAGTTCAAATACCTTGGAGGATGAACAGGCAAAGCAGGTGAACTAGGAGATTGCAAGGCAGCCGATAAATTTTAGCAATTAGAAATTTTGGATTAATAGCTCTTAGAATTGATGGAGCCTACACAAGAATGCTAAGAATGGTAAATAACATATCCTGGAAACAACATACCACAAATGATATTTTGTATGGAAATCTACAAAGTTAGTAGTGTGATCAGAGAGAGAGACTCTTCAAACTAACAGGATACTGTTGGAGGCATCCGGAAGAAATAACACACGATATGTTATCTTCTGGGAACCTAAGCTCGTTGAGGCAGGCCAAAAACTAGGTACACCGAAGTTGAATTGAGTGTGTGTATAAAGAAAGATGAGAATCCCACCAGGACGATATGCTCTCAGTCTCTGTCAAGCATCCATTGAAGATCATGTTCTGGGAGTGCATGTCTGCGCAAGGGCCTCGTCGTCTCCATATTGTTGAAGGGTATATTATTGCCGAGCAGTACAGCGTGGTGGTAAAGACGAGGGTTCAAACCCAATTAAATGACTGGTTTGTAAACAGGGAGTGCTATTTGAGGTCGTGGAACGACCGAAGCCGGTCGCTGCCGCTTAGGCTCGAAACCCTCAAATCCAAAGCTTGAAACCACACTGCGAGCCAGAGCCAGAGCACGGCCCCCTGTTGGACATTATCTAGAGTCTTCCAACCCGTCATCGTTGTGGAACATCCTCGAGACTTTATGGGAGTAGCTCAGACCTCACTCGGCAGCTCGTTTCTCGCCAGACCTAGGCCCAGAAGGAATGACCGCATCTTTGCCTTGGGCGGACAAAGGCTCTCTCTCGGCCCTTACCCATCAGGGTTAGCCGGCTTTCGTCGCCAAAATCCTGCACCCACGGCACGCCTAGGGATTCGGCCCCGAGATCCGACTGACGCGCCACTCTGTATCCAGAGTGAAGGTACCTGTCTGGACTCAATCTTCCGATTAGGTCGGGTCATTACAGGTTACAGATCTTGACACTCTTCCTACCCTCCTGGCTTCACTGAATATCCACCAGGAGGTGGGGTAGTCGATCCTACCTTAAGCTACTTTATGCATGACAAGGGCTCCTTGTCATACCGCTAAACGAATCACAAAACAGCATAGCAATACATACACTGGGAATGGCCTGGCAATATCCCAGATATAAACCCAATAGAAAATGTATGGAATGTACTGAAAGACGTCATTTGTGATGATGGTCCTCCTACAAGTCGTGATGAGTTGATACGCAAAGTGAAATTTACACTTGGTTTAACAATGAAACAGTGAGGAATGTTATTGTAAAGTGTGTTTTAGGTCTATGCCCCAGCGTATCTCGGTCTTGTTGAAGGCTAAAGGCGGCCACACAAAATATTACTTAATATATCAACCTTCTGAATTGCATTCTAAAACTTTGCTAAAAAATCAGAATAATTCGTCCGCACTATAACCTATACACCTGATCATGAGATTTGGAAGCCACTTACCCAGTTTCAATCCTTTAAAGTAGGCATCCTTACAATTTTTCACAATTCCATTACAAAAATCTGCACAGACAACAGCACGACTAAAATAAAATAGAATAAATTTGGAAGAATAAAATCACACAATATTCAAGGTTCAGGACGAAATACATAGATCAATAAGTCTTAATACTAGTAAATAAATTTTTTCCATTGCATTTAGTTCATTTGATTCTTACGTGTACAATGTCTATAATAATATCTTAACCTCAAAAAACATTCCACCTACATAACATCCACATGCAGAATCTCAAAGAACAGCAAAAATCTCACAACTACAACAAGAAAACTACTCATCGAATCACTCATCTTCTCGAGACTAAGATATTGCCTCATCTATATGGATCAATGCTTCAAAGGGAAATTAAAAGGCAGCTCAAAAAATCATAAACTTTGGCGCCAGGGTGGTCTACACCAAAAAACGTTCGGTCTCCGCTGCTCCACTCATTCAAGATCTCAGCTGGCTCAAAGCCGATTTATTAAGCGAAACTGAAACTGCTTTACTATAGCCTTCAAATGCGCAAAGGATGTTGCTCCCAGATCTCTCTGCATCAAACTTAACAAGAGGGCCATAGTAAAACCTCTCAGAAACAATTCTTCACCGAACCCAGGTGCAACTCGACGGCAGGAACTAGAACGTTTCTCTACAGAGCTCCTCGCCTACTTAACGGCAAATATCGTGAAGCCAAACCTTTCCTCCAAAACGCCCGCAACCTTTAAATCTAAAATGATCGCGTTGAACTCTCGGCTGTAATTTTTTCTTTGTTACATTTCCTTTATGTAAGCGTTGAACTCTTGTCTGAATAATTGATCGTTTGTTAATTAATTAATTTATTTTTGGAGAGTTTTTCACCTATTTATGTTTATACCATTCATGTTTTTTATATTTTTCATCCTTGTAAATTATCTGGAAGAACTTCTACTTAGAAGAAGATAAATATACTATCCTTATCCTTATCCTTATACACTTCAATTTGCTATAGATAACTGCTTGGAGAATTGCCAGTCAGTTTAGCATACGATCAATAAAATTCGCTGGATAAAATCGCGTCAGTAGTTGTACTTAAATCTTCCCGATATGTGAATTACAGTCAGTTAGATAGTGAGGCGAATTATTATTGAATAGTTATAATGATTACAACTCAGCAATATTTAGTGAGTGATTTACAAATTCAGTGATTCACAAATCTTATATTTTTGATATTTAGAGAAAATATATTCAACTATATTTATGATCATCATAATCATTCCAAAATTAGAGACCTTTATTTTATAAATAATTTTTTATTTCTCTTATTCACCTTACTACATTTATAAATTATCCTCCATTTGTTATAAACCAGAATGTCAATTATTTTATATAATGAATCTATTCTATACATCTTGACTGTATTCGTTAAGTAACAAGAATCCAATTGTATTCATTTTTACAAGTTCATAATTTTATATTCAGCGATTTAAAGAAACGATTGCAAATGAAATTTTCACTCACGCTTTTTTGTACCAATATTTTTGATAAGGACTACAAAAGAAGCACATAAGGTAATTCATCATATTTCTGCAAGTTTTTGAAGCTTTATAGAGTGGAGGCATACCACCAAAAACAGAGGTCACTTCAGTCCTTTTGCAACAAGCATTTGATTTGTACCATGAACAATTGACAAGACTGCTTTCAGGAGCTGAGAATCGAGCACTGGCTAAAAACGTTCATTAGAAAGAGTAAATTAAAAGTCTTCAGCACATTATTTTGACGATGAGTAAGTGATGAGCAATGAGCAAATGAGCAAATTTCTGAGCAAAAATGTGTTTTCTTCAAATACAAATAAATGGAATATACATATTTAGACTTAAATCTTTATTATACAAATATCAGTGTACAAGAAAATTTATATACAGGAGACAGAGAATGAATAATTGATATTTTATATACTACAGTTTTTTAAAGAGAAATAAGAAAAAACCTAAGCCTTACTTACATTTATTAGAATGAATATTTTTATTTTAAAATGTAAATATATCAATATGCTTAACTTTTAATACATTTATATACAACCCCGGCAAACATAAACGTCCACATAGCACTTCTGTTTGCTTTGAATAAGATGGAATCGAGTTTCATCAAATAAAATAAAATGCCGCTCTTGAACATTTTCAATCTTGCCATATAAACCAGCTAAGCAATTTCAAACTGTTCTGATGCTCGCATTTACTTCTGTTTTGGGCATTCCAATGCTAAAGGGTCCTGGCTACATGGGCTGGACTAACAGTGACATTCTGCAGAGGAGATGGTCATGTTGATAAGGAAATTTTCTTCTTCGACCTCTCCCAACTAAATCATCAACAGCACTTGTGTCTTCTTTCTTTCTATTAGTCTACTCATAACCATTCTTCTATCAACATTAAATCTTTCACCTAACTCCATAACTGTAAACCCAGTATCTCTTAATGTAACCAGCTCAACTCATGCCTTAAACAGGGCATTCGTGAAAGTGATAACATAAAATAATTTTACTGTTAAATAGCAGAAACAAAGAATGTGCAGAGAGAGTAAGAGATAGCTGTATTGTGGAAAAAGTAGTGGACATAATTCAGCCAATAAGACAGGAATAAGGTCAGAGGAGTGAGCCAGTGGTGAATTTTGCCTGCATTAGAAATGAGGGCAGCCAGGCTTTCCCTTATTCAGTTGCTCATATGAATGCAGTAAACAATGCTAGTCAGCCATATCCATCCTCTGGATATGCCCCTTGGGATACTTAATACACAATGATAGGTATTCCGTGTTATAGAGTGTGTGCCCCATTACAGAGTAGTCTAGAGTCAATAGGTTAGTTTGTGTGTAATAACTATTTAAGTTGGAGGTTGTGTACTGCATAATTGAAGCTAGAAAACAATCAATATTTCAACTGGAATTAAGGCACAGTGTTATCAATCAAATTTATTTATCAAAATTTAAAAATTTCAATAGGGGATGTTTATTTTTGGCAGGGTTGTATATATATATTATAAAAAATCAAAATTAAGCAAAAATTCAAAACATCCTCAACCTGGTTTCTGATATATTGAAAATCAAACAAGCAATAATTCAAAAAGTCCACAACTTGTTTCTAATCACTATGTGAATAAAAGTAAATTAAAACACTAAAAGTGAATAATTTTCTTAATATACAACTCTATTTATAGAATGGAACAAAATATACTCTATTTTCCCTGATATTTCTTCTCTATTTAACTGATGTAGAATCTTTCTCCATGTTCATCGCTCACATCACTCAAGTTAGTGTGAAAAATATCAAGATGCCAAGCAAGGATATGTTGTATCTTGAGGGACATATTGATATATACCTCATTATATTAATCAAACAACACAATGCATAGGCATGACATATTGTACATACACTTTTATACCTGACAATTGGAAACTCTTTTGTTTGTTTGATTTTTTATTATAACAAAAACTATTTTAGCGAAATGATAAAAAAGATCATTTAGTATGAAACAATTTTTTATTTTACACTTTACTTACAGTAGAGTTTGTTTATTCCTTATTAGCTTATTTCTGAGGACAATAAAATTTATCAGGATTATACAATATGCTTTGTTCAATTGATTTATAGATACTAATGATAATTTGCAATTTTAAGCCATTACATTGTTTGCTAGAAACTGTGTATTTGTCCATAGATTTACTTGTTCTATTAGAGACAGTCAAGACTGTCTCATCTTATGTACCATAGAGTCAAAACTCTATGATCTATAACTAGGTAAAAAATCTCAAGTTGGGAATTGCAATGCAGATCCATGGTAGTAGCATGATGAATCATTCACAACCTAGCATTAAGCAAGATTTGCTTCTTATATCTATCAGAACCATTATATGTTTTGTTTTTTCTAATAACTGAGATATATAATTGATTTAAAAGAATTAAGGTATTTTAATATTGTCTTTATGAAACAGACAACTTAGTCTGATTTCTACTAGAAATTGCATTGAAATTTGTCTGGAATAAACAAACTTTACTGTATTAGAGTTGTTCCAAATACTAAAATTATTCCTTTAAACTTAATTATTAATTGTAATGGTTGTAAAAACTTGAATCCATAGTTAATACAATTCATAAATAAATATTTATTTAAAATAAAACAGTAAATAATTTAATTGAATGTTTTTTATTATTTCTTAAATACAATATCCAATGGGTAACCAATGAGTGTTTCAAATTGGTGAATGTAAGTTCAATCTTAATTTGTATGATCTAATAGATAATCATAACTAAAAGAAATAAACACTCAAAAATTAGATATCTTCTGATTGCCTTGCCAATGGGTATTTTTAAAAAGATATTTTATTTACCATTATAGTCATCATTGATATACAATGCGCACCACATATTAGAAATACTTGAAGTTTTTTTTTAATTTTTATTTCTAAAAAAATGATAAACAAACTTCTAATGAACACTTAATAAGATATGACTATACACATTATACATCTACTTATTAAGTGTTCATTATGCATCTTGTTTATAATTACTTTTAGAAATAAAATGAAAGTAAAAAAAACTTGCAGTGTTTCTAATAATGTGACATCAGCACATTGTATCTTATATAAGTGAATATGATTATGGATTAATTAGATTTGTGGATATTTTATCAAAAATAAGGTTTAATATTTTTAAATGTAACATGGCCTATATAGTTTTTAATTCAAATAATACAATTTTATTAAAAATATAAATCATTAAATTGAATTACCAAAATATGTGCATTCATTTCCATTTTTTAAATTTGTGGGTTCGTATAATATATCTACTTCTTCTTCGCCAGAATTTCCTATGATATCATCATTACTAAGGAGTAAGTTATGAGTATCTTCTTTTTGGGAAATAGTGTTTATTGTTAAGTTTAAGAAAATTATGCAGAGTATTAGACGCATTTTCAAAATATCCAATTCTGATTGTTTACAGATAAAAGATAAACAAAGTCTAATGTTGCTAATGTTTTAAATTTGGAGAAAAGAGAAGTAAACCTTCTGAAATGAATCAAGTCTGATTATTTGGTTTCTCTTAAGGTTTGTAGCCTTAGCGCCTCTATCAGCTATAATTAATGCATCAAAATCTTCACACATCGAAGTTCATAATTTTGTTTTATTTACAGGCTGAACAAAATATATAATGATCATGTTTTAAACATCCTTGTAAATAAATAAATGATGTTTATGCCTATGTATATGTATAAATAAAAGGATGTGTAAGGATGTATTTAGGGGAAACTTTTCAATGCAATCTGAGTACGGCAATAAACAAATAACAGGTATAACAATAAATGTGATAGTAACTTTTTTAAAGTTTAGCCATATGTCATGCTGTCAAAGATACTTGATATGAATATATTGCATATTATTAATTCATACTAAAATACCCAGAAATCAATACTTTTAAGCTATTCCGCATTCTCGCTTTTTGTTGAAGTAATTTTACAAGGTTTAGGTATACACGAGCTGAACCAGGGACTACAATAATATAATTATATGGATTAGGTAAAATATATGTATACCTATCCGTACGTTTTAACCCTAGAAAGTCTTAAATTTGAGTCTAGTTGATTTTTTTCATAAAAGATGTTACCGACTCTCCTTGAAATGATATTGAAATATATAGGAGCTAATTGTCCTGCCAATATGCGGCTGCAGATTGATAAGATTCTGCATCCCATAACATTCACACCGTCATTCAATACTTGTCAGACTTTGAAGGTATAAACATTTTGAAAGGACAACGTCCCGAAATGAAACCAGCTGCTCATCTACATATAGTGATGATGTGCATCCCGAACCATATTAGTCCCTGCGTGTGAACATTGAAATAATATTTATAAATCGAAAAAGTACCTACTTCGAAAGAATTGTTGTCTCAAAGGACGACTGGAAAAAAGTTAAAACTTACATTAACCTAACACACAAGGAAAACGACTATAAATTTAACGCTGACATCAACAACTTCTCCGCAAGCGTTCAACGCTGCTGGAAAAAAACTTTGTAAATCGCATGCTCTACAAACACATTCAATAACTGTGCTCATTATTTCAACAT
>JAYJLU010081094.1:0-12840 GCA_036873645.1 Minona dolichovesicula | reverse complement strand
TTTATTCTGAAACACGAAACACTTATTTACTTGTTCTAAGGTATTGAACAGCAAAGTGAAAACATTAATTCAAATTTTTTAAAATGAATATCAAGAAACCATATTGCTGACTACACTTCTATAACAACTTTAAAGAATTGAAATTCTATATTTTCACAGAAATCCAAGAAACCCATATACGTACCTCCTGATTTTTCAAACCATACCCCGCCGACTTCTTATCCAATTATTTATATAAATATGACATATATAGTTCTCTTAATAATCACATTATAATAATATTAACGATGAGACTTCTTGCAAATTGAATTGATATGTCTAATTGAACTGATACTCACAGCATCACACTAATCACAATAAAACAAAAAGACTTCTCATAACTAAACGTCTCATAACATAACTAAACTAATTCCATTAACTAGTATATGACTGCCTAAAAATATACCTTCTGCTCCTGACCTAAAAGCATCGATTCCATGAAACATCCTGTGGATAACCTGTGCATATACTTTCCGAAAACATTCTAAATGAAGGCTCATATGCTTCATATTGAATCCTTAATAAAATGACAGCAGAACTCCTCATGAAGAGTTTTGAATCTACAATAGAGATCAGTAAAAAGCAATTGATGCAATTTAAACAATAGCTTGCGGACATCACTATAACAATTAAAACTCGTGTCTCTCGGGTATATAGCAGCTAATTAAATTATCCGCTTCCCGCACCTACTAAAACAGCTTTCAACCACAGAACATTCTGTGTTCTCAACAAGTGTATCTAGGCATTCATAACGATGCGCTCACTCAATCAAGTATCCATTCCATTGCTCTATCAGATACGAATTCCCAGGGTGAAATCTAGCCTTGAAGATCGGCTTCACACAACATAAAGTATACGCCATTGCAAGATCTGAAAACACATAGTACCTAGTTTCTGGTGAAATGAGTTTTAGAAAACCTTTAGAAGGGTTCTATGAAGAAAAATAATTTAATATTTAAACCCAATATGTTTCCGTCATTATTGAATAACCTTCGGAGAACATATCTTCCACTACTTAAGTTTCTTTTATATAATCTATAATTGTAAAATTACTATTGGATAAATAATACTATTGATATCTATCAGAGAAATAAAAGGTTTTAGTATTTCGCTTCAATTTAAACTTAACCTTTCCTTGAAAAAACTTAATTTTCGATTCTTTGAAGATTAGTTTTAAATAAAAACTTTTGTGAAAAAATTGTTTATTGCATCATTAAATAAATAAGTAAATTAAAAACTTAAGTGAATAAAAGAATAAAATAAAAATTAGTGGGTTATTGGGTAAAATAAATAATAAGTGACGTGTGACTGAAAATAAAGTTTTTGACAAGGAAAATGAATAATTATTGAATGCATCTGACGGAAGAGAATAATAGTAAGTAAATCTTTCTGCTGATAATTCTAAATCTTTAATAACAATGCGAGTGACAATCCCGTAGCGACTGCGGCAGTGGCTCCCAAAACCAAATTTTCATTTTCTTTGAACAAATCCGCCGGATTAAATTCGGAAGACTTTTCAATGAATTCCTTCTAAAGAATAAGAAAAGTGAAAACTTAAAACAAAAGTATTGGTGATAATATAATTAATCGTTAAAATAACTACACAAGAGGCTCATAATGCTTCACATAGAATTTTCAGGTATTATATAATTAATACATCCTTATCCCATACTTTCTTGTTTGTCTTACACTTTCCTTCCATTCTTATTTTGTTGGTAGATCATTTTATGTTATTCTAATAAGCCAAATTATTATCGTTCTTATCCCAGCCTCTAAATTGAGCCTAAATATTTCTAACTGATTGAAATGACTCTATTTTATTGCTCAAGTAGGTATCAACACGTCATTTAAACGTCTTATAACTGCTTTTCAAATTTGATTTAATCAATTTAACCACGGTTATTAATAGTTTTCGGTCCTATTTCTCAATGATGGATTTTAGCTTTTGCATAGAAAATGAATACTTGGATAATAACTTCACTGGATACTCTGCTTGGATTTTAGATTTATGTCATTTAAATATATTCAAACCTTCAGTTCAACTTATTTTTACTTTGCAATTAAAATTTACCTGTTGAAGTTAATTTATTTTTCATTACTGAACGTCCACTTTCTATCTCTTTCGAGTTAAACAGTCTATTAAATGAATCATTTCTTTTGTTTGTAATAGTTCCATTTGTCTGAAAAAAGAATATTTTCATTTGGGTGAAAGAATTGAGGCGAATGATATTTTAAGAATAGTCCTGTTTTGTGTTATTTGTTTGTTTTTTATCTCAACAGAGTATCAATATAGTTTATCAGCAATTATCACTAAAGTTCTCTTCTTCTCCATAAATATTTTTATAGGTAAGCCACTAAAATTATTTAAGCTTAATACTAAATAAATCCAATAAATAAAAATTTAGATAACATACCCATCCTCCATCAACTTCAATTAAAGAAGAAATAGTCGGATTTTTAAAGGCAATTTCAGTCCATGCAAGCACATTCGTAACATTGTGGGATACACGAGTGGTTTTTACAGTACAACCTATGCAGGCCATGTTGACAACAGCTGCGATAATTTTCCACACCACAGATCGACTGTAGCACTCATTTTCAGAAATCAGGCGAATTAGAGACGATTTAGACGAGTCAGTTATATCTGAGATTATCGTGTGACATTGAAAACGCAACAATACACTAGCCGGGGTCAAATTAAATTGTTTCGAATGCTTCACAAATTCATTTCGATATTCTTTATCAGCTTTTTCAACTAATTCAATGCTTTTATTTTGAATGAAATTTAATACATCTGTAGAGAATGTTTGTAGAAGGGATTGTCTTATTTCTCCTATTTGTTTCCCAATAGTTTCAAGAACGTCTCGCGAAAAATCGTTCCAAGAAGGTTCAATGGTTAACTGGTCTTCTGAACGGTTATTTAAGTAGCGAAGAGAATATGGTGCTCGACCCAAAAGACACTGTGATAAAGTTTGGCGAAAGTTAACTAGTACGATAAGTGATGTCATTTGACTTTGAGTTGAGTTATCATGTCTTCTCACCATTATTTAGTACTTTCTGAAATAGATAAATATACACATCTGAAAATATGCTAAGCATATAAAATAGGTATATGGGGACATATCCGAACACATTTAATCATAAAATGATCCAGTTGTTATCCATAAGGAGTAGAAAACCAATGGAAAAATTTCACATTACAAAGTATGAGAATAATAGACTAAAGCATAATTAGCAACATTAGAAAACGTTTACCAAACAATTGAACAATCACAAGATAAATTTTATTTATTTATTTTAAGGAAACAGAAAAGTTAATCTAACACGGAAAAATCATAAAAACATGAATAAAACATAAATCATAAAATCATAAAAACATGAAAAAATATAAAACGTTAATACTGAAAAGATTATCTCTAAATGAAATTTAAAAGATTTAAAACTGGGTAAAAGTTTGATCCTTTCCGGAAGCCACTATTCTCAAATGCACGACGAATGCTTAAAGAAGTTTGGACGCTGTTAGAAATGTGATGGAGATAGTGGGAATCGGACAGGAGAGACCTTGGTTGGATGCGACGCTGGATGAGTCGTTGAAGATAAATTGGCGCAGAGTTATCAAGACATTTGTAGACATTTGTTTCTGTTCCTCGTCCTCTATCGTCCTTACTTGACATTCTGGTCATTGGCTACTCTTACTGAATTAAAAATCATCATCATGAGCTCTTATTCCTCTAAAAGTTGTAGCTTCGATCCTATTCCAACAAGTTTACTCAATCAGTGTCTGAACAGTCTCCTTCCAAGCATTCAAGGCATAATCAACAGGTCTCTCACTACTGGTATTGAGCCCTCCGCATTCAAACTGGCGCATATTACCCCGTTGATAAAGAAACCATCCCTCGATCCAGAACTATTGAACTATCGACCAGTGTCTAATCTATCGTTCATGTCCAAGATTCTTGAGAAAGTGATCCTTGCACGTCTCTTCAATCATTTGAAAACCAATAATCTGCAAGATCATCTCTAATCAGCTTACAGGAAATCCCACAGCACTGAGACTGCCCTTATGTGTATGCAGCATGATATTTTAACTGTTTTCAGTACTAACAAAATTTGTCTCATCGTTCTGATCGATCTGTCTGCTGCTTTCGACACAGTGGATCATGACAAACTCCTCTCAACATTATCCTTTCTTGGCATCAGACACTCCTCTCCGTTAGTTTACGTCTCATCTTAGTGATCGAAAACAAGTTGTGCGCATTAAGGGTCATTCCTCCAAGCCTCAGCAATTGTTGTGTGGTGTTCCTCAGGGATCCGTTCTAGGACATGTACTCTTCACCACTTACACTATCTCTCTCGGTAACTTACTACGTGAGCATTCTATGAACTACCACTTATGTATATGCTGATATGGCACTTCACTCTATGTTTCTTTTGATCCTTCGGATATCAACACCACTATTGATCAGATTCAAAACTGTATATCATCTGTTCTTGCCATGGATGGCTCAGTGGTCTCTCAAAATGAATGACAAAAAACAGAGGTTATGCTAGTATCATCTAAATCGCTCTCCAAGAAATTAATTTATGCCAGCATTCAGATTGGAAACAATAGGGTTGAATCCAGTGAGATTGTGATTGGAGCAACATATCAGCTCTATCTACCGCTCTGGACGAGTCGATACTGTTTCTAATGGTATTGATCTTTTGAATAAAATAATCGCTAAATGATGACACCAGAGCCGTTAGATTGTCGTGCGGTGTGGGAGTATCAATGACTTGTCATTTCCGAGGAGACCAGCCAGTGTCGAAAAGATTTTTTGGGTTTGCACGATGATCGGAGATGAGGGATTGGTAGTAAGAAGTTTTTGTTAGCCTCATCAAATCATTGACTTGCTTCTTCACGGCAACAAATTGATCTCTGTGTTTGGGTTTTCGCCAAAGTCTTTCGCACTGACACCGACGTTGCTTAGCATGCCGATGTCATCAGAGAACCACTTAGCAGATGAACGAATAATAAATACTGGTGATAGTTGGAGCATGGCGGTCCAAGATATTAGCTAAGATAGTGTTGAACATTACTGCATGATCGACAGTGGCAGACATGTGGAATGTTGATTACGGGAGATATAGCGATGTCATCATTGAAAATATTAGCATAGATAGCATTAAATTTACGATAGGTGATTGTTCGTCGTTGTGTCTACAGAGAGATATACGAGAAAAATTGGATAGTGATCGGGAAAACACAGATCTTTAATCTCAATCGAAGAGAGAAAGTTGCAGTCAGATCTAGTAAGAACCAGATCAAGTGTGTGGCCGCTGTGATGAGTTGAATGTAGAACGTTGAACAATTGAAAATGAATCAATCAAGTTCCTTTCACTTGATGCAGATTTTTCAAAGTGAATATTAAAATCACCTACAATGAGTAATTGACCAGTTGTAATAATTAAATGTTCAAGGAAATTGCAGAACTCAGCGACAAACAGAGTTGGACAAGGAATATGTTCAACTGTGTAATACGGGGGAGGGGTGGATTTTAGAAAGAAAAACATTATCCCTTTCGTCACCCTAGAGCCAAGTCTCAGTAATAGCACAAAAATCCAAAGAATAATCCACGATCAAGTTAATAATATCGGAGGTTTTATTACATAAATAAGATATTATGTACTTTAAATCATAAATTATAAATATTTCACTTTCGGCAATTATTTCTGAGCTAATAAAATGGATACACAGACAATTTATTGTTATTGTGGTAAATTTCATTAACTAAATTATTAAAAAGATTACTTTATTATCAGATCATGTTAGTGTTTCATCTTTGCTGATTATTAACTAACAGAGGTTTACAGAGTTTACCAAATATATGGGCAATAATAGAATTTAAGGTTGTAAGAATATAGGTTACAATATGCTTTCATTATGTTTGCTTTGCAATTTTGTATTTTTAGGTTTTAAGTAAATGTAAACAAAGATGTCTATTAAACTGATGGAAACGCAGTTTAAAGTAGTCTATAAAATAATAACATGTTAAAAAATGCCAATTGATTATGAGTCTGGGAATCTAGAGAGAATTTTTATTTTCAAAGAGACTTTCAGATTTATTAGATATATTATAGCAGATATATCTTTACAGATTTTAGCATAAGAAAAAATATGTTCCCTAATTGAAAAAGTACTGTTTCCAAACTCGGATTTCTAGTAATATATAGAACTCCTTGTATGGAAAAGTTAAGAAGAATTAGTATAATTTCAGGAGAACAGTTAAAGTCTGAAGGGGATGATTGAACCAATTGTTAGATGTCATTTTTTGATTAACTACACTGGACAACGTTCAAATATACACCTGTACTTCATTAAGGTCTACAGGTCTAAAATAACATATGGTTATATTTGTGTATAGTACCTAAACATTGAGCAAAACGCAAATTTACCATATAAAGATTTATCTAAAAATAACACCTAATAAAAAAATTAGAGCTTCATTTTAATTTCTTCCAGACAGAAGTCCAAATTCCCTGAGTTTTCCCTGATTTCCCTGACAAGATGAACCCTGAAAGAACTTAAATTTACCCCTGTTTTTCTTAATGGATTTATTCAGTGATCTTGAATCACACAATGAAGCTGATTGAGCTGTCAAGACATCTTCGACTTCCTCATTCGCCCCTAAAGGAAATTATTGATAAAATATTCAGTAGATTTTTCAAAATAATTTATAAGTGACGAGGAACTGTATCTATGGTTCACCTGTAATATCATTTGATAATGTTGTTGAAAGTCTCTTATTTTTTAATGGAATGAAAGTAGGATAAAGTACACCAGCTTGATGAAAATTCATTTGTTCCAACTTTGAACAGCATTCTATCTTTTGGATTTCATTTTCTCGAATAAAATTTGGAACTAATTTATATTGACCTGTTGGGTATTTTTTCTCCATTTGTGATTCATCCATTTTTATTAGGGATTGTATTTATGAATATAACTTACAACTAAAATACAAGCAAGATGCTAGATTTAAATCAATTCATGCAGCATTAATAAAAATGAAAAGAATTCTTTATTTTTTGATTTGTATGATTGTATGTATGTATGTGAATTTGTATGTATGAAATCGATATTGTATAATAAGATTTAAATGTCCTTTCACCTATTATTATTGTACTTAAGATATGAATATTTGTTACATCGAGTTTATTAGCTCAGAAAATATGCCACTCTCATCTTGATATACAAAGTTATCAAATTAACTTTTAATATAAAGATAAATAACTTAATCATCATAAATCAATCCTCATATAATGCAAATAAAACTACTCACGCAACATATAAATAATAGTTTATAGCCCAAAAAATCTATTATCTTTATTTTCTATAATAGCCTATAGCCTATATAACATATAAGCTTTAAAAATTATATTTTAAGAAAGAAACAGATAATAAAGAATACCAAACATTAAATCAGAATACATACATAAAAGTGGTAGCTGATTTTAGAAATAAAACAAATGAGAATATCTGAATTTGATATTGAATATAATGTACAAGTACATATATAAATTATATTAGAACCTAGAGAAAGTAGGCTTGTTAGAAGTTCTAAACTTTTTAGACATAATATAGTAGATAAAACAATAACTGAGTTGCTAATCACTATAGCAGATATGTATAGACAATCTTTAATTTCCTTGGTATTTCTATGAGGAACCTTACCAACTGGTTTTGAAATATTTTTAATTATTTGCTGATTAGTAAATTTACAAAGATTTGTAAAAAAATAAGATTGTTTGACATTTTTGCAAAACAAAACCTCAACTTTTCCAAATATGTTCACAATACATTTGAAATGAAATAAAAATTTTTGTACCAATTTTGAGGGGGAACAATATTCATAAATTGTAGCTCAGGTGGTGTGCATGCTATGATAAGTTTGATAAATGATGAATTAAAAGTGAAGGGTTTATTCATTTTTTATTATATAGAATGAAATATAATTTAATGTTATTGATTGGTAATCCTATTTTTCCTAATGATTCATTCCATGGTCTAATAATGATGTTTATTTGAAATTTCTTTCTTGTTTTATTTTGATGTATAGAGTATATAAGCTTACTAGATTTAAACTTAAATACATCTTAAATATTAATTTCAATATCTATATACTACAGATTGTGAAATATTTAATCATTCAAAATAACAATGTGAAGAGGACTCAAATAATTTTTAAATATACTATTTTAGAAATTGTGGTAATTTAAATTACTAAAAGTTAAAACACAAAATCAGTGTAGGCCTATTGTAATAAATTATGTGCTAAATCAGAAAAGTTAGAAGCATAAGAAATTTTTTACTTAGCAGACTTTAGAAGACTGTTTTAATTATAGTATTAAGAAGGAAAAATAGGAAAGTTAGGAGTGGAAATTCCATGTATTTACAAAAAAATAATTTGGTTGGTCTAAACTGTATTCAATATGATTAATCTGTACCAAATGAGGTACAGATTCATGAGTATGGGTAGCTATATCCATTTGAGAAACAGAAAATTGAGTGCACCAAACATTGATATATCATTTAAGATTAAATGTGGACTTAAGTAAAAACAGTTTAATACAATTTTGTTTTGTTTCTAGGATCAATTAAAAATGTAAAATCAATATCAATCTATTAATTGAAAATACTATCTTCTGCCTCAAATAGTTATGGATTTTCAAATCATAATATTCTTGATTATTGAATTGTGAACATTTAGTTTATCATGCATCAATCATAAATAGTATAAATTTTCTTAGATGAATCGAATTCAATACTTGTAGCTCTAGTTTACTCTTTAACCTTCGTCGTTGGAACTTTAGACTTTAAATAAAAAGTGAAACTAATTTCCTGCTTTCGTGTCGACCTTGTTGCTATAGTAAATGAAATATAGTTGTTATGAAAAAAGAATTTTTATTTATATACATAAATTATTCTATTTTAGAGTTAAAGAAATCTCCATAACAAGCGATCTTTTCGGTTGAATAATTAATTCTTTATGCAGATTTCGAGTATAAATAAAATACTCATGAGATTTATTTCATTATAGGCCGTATGAGTAAAAAAAGATATTACTCTGAGAAATTACTCCGAGTATGAGAAAAAAGTAGGAAGTATTATCCCCGAGTTTGAGAAAAATCTTTTTTCATATGAATAAAGTTTTACTCGATGAATGAGAAAAAACTTTTGACTTTTGACTTTAAGCATCTGGGAAACAGCTGACCAAAAAGTATCAAAATAATATCATCTTTGTAATTAGTTTACGCATGATCGGAAGAGACAGAATATTTCCCCAGCTGTAGGTGTAACAATCCAAGTCTTCAATTTTTTAGTCATAATTTCTGTCTGAAAGAATAATGTTTATGACAACTAAATTCATATTAAAATAAAAAATGAATATTGGTAAATATAACTATAAAAGCCATGTAATTACACAAAATAAACATGGGAATGAAATTATCTTCTAAATTCTTTTTTAATTAAACTGCCGAATATCTGAATAGCAATAGCTATGATCATAAAAATATTATGCTAAACAAATTATAAATAACATCCTAAACATCTTATGGTGATATGCTAAATTCATTAGAGAAAATAGTATTATAGAATTATAAGCTAATAGTCCTGATCACATTTTGCATTAAATTAAAATTGATTGTTAAAAAGTTTGCATTAAATGAAATTTAAATAACCATGTCAATTTACAAAAAATCTTACCTATACCTACCTCTGATTTAGCTTAATATTAAATAACTTATTCAACATAATGTCACACTCTAAGCAAAGTGGATTTTAGTAAAGCAAGCCAGTATATCATTGAGTAAATATGTGTGTAATATGATATGATATTATAATAATATTACTCTAGAAAAGACTTTAAAAATGTGTTACAGCAGTTATACCTACATTTAACATTCTATACCATAGCTAAATTAAAAATATATAGGTAAACTCACATTATCCACCTGCGTACATAATCTTTTTAGAATCTTAAAAGTTTTCTCTATAGTTGTCATCATCTATATTGTAAAGTTTTTACTTTCCTAATAACAAACGTCTCTATCCTGAGTATGCAAATTATGTACCTACCTTGACGAAAAAGAGTAATATCTCAAAAAAATACTTTATTCTCGTTTTTATATTCATATATCGTTATGAGTAAAAACTTTTTTGCGTGAGTAAAAAGATTATTCTCCGATAAATAAGTTTTAAGATTTTTCTCTGAGAACTCGCGTTCGTATGAATAAAAAAAACTTTTTACTCGCAAATTTAAAGTACCTATTTACTCGAGTAAATACTTCAAATTTGCGAGTAAAAAGTAAATCTTTTTTCCATTCATACGGCCTATAATGAGAATGATTATATTCCTATGTTTATTCAGTTTTGTTTTGGTATCAATAGTTGTAGGTGTAGGATAATTAATATAGAAAATCGGCTTTTCTCAGAAATAAATTCAAATGTTTTTATAAGCACTTTTTATCAATTTGATTTTAAATGTTATAGAGCCGATAGTTTAATCTAAAAACAGACAGTTAGCTGGAACGAAATAGAATTAGAATATTCCGAAATAATAATAATAACAATAAGGTTTATTGAATAAAAGTGGGAATCAAAGTTTATATAAAAGGTATAAGTTCTATAAATAATTTTAGAAAAAGAGTCAGTAAACTAATTAAACTTTTGTTTTTGCATTTGGATAGGTAGGTATACTCATTTGATAAATGAAAGAATTAAGTCTACGAGAAGTAGATACCTACCTAGAAGTAGAGGTAACTTAATTCTACGATCACTTTGAAGAAGAAGTCGGAATATATCATTTAAAATATGTTCATTATTATGAAAAGCTTTTAAATAAATTAATGATCGTTGTAAATATTCGTCTTGAATATAGCAAGAATCAAGTTTTAAAAGTCGATGGAATCTACGCAGTAGTTTGGTCAACTAATTCGTATAAGGAATATTGCGATAAACCATCGGAGAAAAGTTGTGACCGACCGATACTTGACCGCAGTGACCGATAGGACGCGACGTAAAGATCTAATTTGCCTGCTGCTTGCTGAAGTACCAATTGCTTTAGAAATATTCAATAATCATCTCAACCAGCTCATCGACAAATTAAGTACCTACGTATCTTCCTTTATAGTTAGTAAACCAAATCCCGTTGAGCCTTTTCGGGTTAGAGATCACATCTATTAGCGTACTATGTATACATAGTGCTATTTTAATTCAATTATTAATCTTTTTAAATTACTCACATTATACCGTTAAACAATTAATGAATTCCTATTCCCATTCTTTTTATAGTTCAAATAAAACACTTACTTGTCCACGCGATATAGACCGAGTTATAATTTATAACAAAGGTGACGAAATCATGCGGTTAAAGGATCTGAGAAAAATCGTAAAAACCCATCTCACTCATTCACGATGTCCTTTTTATATATGTTTATTAAAACTTGAAAACTACGTATATTGCGCTTTGTCATTTTTTAAAAACATAATCCCACATCAAACTTTAAAATTACCACGATTTATAGAGTAATCGTTAACACCTGATCATTTCTATCACAAATGTGTCCATATATATTCACAATAGGAGCCGACAATTTACCGGGAATTATTTTCAGGATGAATCAGTGAGCAGAGATCGGAATGAATAATAGCAATCTGTTTAACGAGTGGGGCAAACTCGATACCAATCTGTGCTTTCATTTCATTTTTATGTACATATAAAAATGATGAACAATCAGCAAGTTTATGTCATCCTGATTCTTAAACCTGCTAACTTGGCAACGAAATAGAGATAATCGAGGAGTTCGTTATAATCAATGATTAAATTAAAATAATTAATATATGTCAATTAATATAGTATTACGTACTCCTCCGCTTGAATATTTATAAATGTAAACATGTTGGAGATTTCGTGGAGTTAATTGAATTGAATTATTTATATCCTGAACTGCGTTCATAAATTTAAATTAAAATCATGAAATAATTATGAATTATATACCTTGTCTACCTTAACTATCTATAGGTACCTTTCATTAACATCCCGGCAAATACAGGACGTCTATCATCGGTCCTGTGGACGTGCTGATCCGTTACGCTTTTGCGCGTCGTGTGGACGTCAATTTATGTCAAATCTAAACTTAATGTTGAAAGTTAGTATTAAATAACTATCGTACTGGATCATAATTATAAGACAAAATATATATACTTTGTCTTCTCATTGAAAAAATAATTATCTCATAATTATGTACTGAATATACATATATCAAAGAGATGGGTACTATCTTTTCCGTTGATTGAAGGATTGCTATAGTAATTAACAAGATTATTGTAAAGATGACTATTCGTCAAATGACGAGCTGGACATCAAAAATGACTCAGGAGGTCCAGGACCGTAATCAGCCGCTACTGACGTCAAAATGTTTGCTGGGATGTGAACTATAAATGTTGTATAATTATGTTGTCAGTTTTACCCATCTCCTCTCTCATTTTGCGTATAATGGTACATAACAATTATTATACTGAACTTATAATTTAGTATAGGGGTCCTCCAGATCAGCCCATCTGCCTATAGGCCGAAAATTGCAAGTTCATTACTTTATATTTAATAGGTAGATACCCATGATATCAACATCAATGCCCTAAATATATTATTTTTCTTACTTGTGATCATAAAGTAAGAATCAGATAGAGTTCCGACTCTCGATACTCGATATTTGTATATCGATTTTGTTATACCACGGCTGACAAATTCCTATCTCCAC
>JAYJLU010079984.1:0-16072 GCA_036873645.1 Minona dolichovesicula | reverse complement strand
TCAGTCAGGAAAATATCAGTGAAATTAAATCAATAAATTTCATTGGGTTTCAAAACTTTTTGAAGCATTTATCAGTAATATTTATATTGCTGTAGTGCATCTGACTATTATTAGTTGCTAAAAATTTGTGAAAAGCATTAAAATTTACTGATTTGATTTCACTGCTATTTTCCTGACTGATAAATATCAGTCTGATAATTTTTGTGAAACAGGCCCCTGTTCCCAATATGCCTATTGCTATTGGAAACCCAATTACCCTATTGCCTTGGAATCCCAACCAGATATGTTCTAAACTTCTTAGAAACAATTCACATAATGTTCACTATCTTGCAACAGGGTTCCTACTGATCCTGGATATTCTTGATATTCTTGATATCCTCAGATATCTGGATTATCTTTTACGGGGTAATCCTCTAGACAAGCATTGATGCAGCAATGGTATTGATATACTAATTCCTTGAATTTAAATTAAGTGGGTGGACTAGGTGGCTACAGGGCTAACAAAACAACAATGTTTGTTATTATGTATGAGCCTATAGATTCAAAAAAAAAATTTTTTTTTACATACAACCTCAGAATCCACCTTAGATTCTGAGTAGAAATATGATAATATTTAGTATTTTGCTAAATTTAAGACATTAAGCCACATAATACCTATTATTTTTAGCCCATAGAGGGGAAGTGGAGGCCAGTTGTAATAAAGAAAGAATATAACTATTTGTTGACTAGCATTTTAACTTTAGCTTAGAAAATATGCATTGTATACATATGGTTATTTCCTGGATATTATTTGGAAAAGCTAGTAGGAACCCTGTGCAAATAGGAGTGTGCATTATTTTTTATTTCTTTTATGTTTATGGGACACACATAGTATGAATTTTTTTCCTATACCTAATACAAACATCAATTCTTTGAAACTCCATTCCTAATTAATAATAAAAAAATTGGTTTCAAAATAATTTCTGAACAGAATGGCATAAAGTAAAGATCACTGTCTTAATGAAAATTTAGATAAAATAAAGAACTCATTTACTGAAAAGTTAAGTTGAATTATGAAATACATATTACTCCAAATGATATACTAAATACTTTTTTATTACCTATTTAAATATTGTTGTTGACAAAAAGTTTCCAGGTGGTCAATTAAGCAGAATGCACTGACTATTCCCACATGCAATGAATAAAAATATTTTATATATATTCATTTACAGCAAGTTACAGTAGTGTGCGCATATAACAAACTGGCAGGGAGACTGAAAAAATGTTTGTTATACAGTCAAGTTCGTCTAATCCGGTATTGCATAATCAGTTTTTTTCTAAACCGGTTGAATTTCAAAGTCTCGTTTTGCCACCTATCTTTTTACAGTACACAAATGTCATGTAATCCAGTATTTCTCATAAACCGGTGTAATTATTTGGATCCCAGATAATATTTAGTGCCGTAATCCGGTATTTTTAGGTAATTAAGAAAAGAAATACATAATAGGTGCAATTTTAGTTCTGATGGAGAGGCCGCTTGTTATCTCTGCTCTCTCACTACCAATGAATTGAGTATGTACCTGTATACCTACACAGAGCGCTGCAATTAGCTCTGAGGGAGAGGCCATTTGTTATCTTTGCTTTATATCTATGACACAGTTGTGAGCATAGAGATCTTATTGGTGTATATCATAGAATGCAAAGGCGCCGCGATAATTCTGCTTACCTATAGAGCTCAGAGCTCGTGAATCAAATATTGCTAGAATGTTGCATTTTGGTATCTGACAGCGTGCCCTAGTGATTATTTACATTTTGCTTGTTTTTTTTGACTGTTTGATTCACCTCATTCAGAGTATTAAACACATGATCTCATGGATGGATACTATCATGATTTATAATAGCATGCAATTAGAAGGGCTATCAGATTGAGTTCAAAGTTTTCATAAGTTCTAGTTGGTCTTCAATACCTAACCACTAACTATAAAAGAATCTGACTCTGATTGAGTTCGCATATAATTTTTCATTTCATTTCACTTTTTTACATTGTAATCCGGTGAAAATAGTTCAGTCCCATGAAAACCGGATTAGACGAACTTGACTTATATGCATTTTGTTATAAGCGCACATTTAAAAGTATTTAAGATTGTTCATGCCTTGAAAACAGGTTCATTATGGGGACATTTTGTTATATGCACATTCGTTAAATGCACACACACACTTCTGTATATTTATTAAAAAATTCTCAACATTCTCCTGAATTATCTCAACTAATTTCTACTGCTGTATATGAGGTTGAGAACTTGTATAGACTAACTCAGTAAGAGTTATAAATTCAAACAAGTTTAGAATTCATGTAGTAAAGAATTTCCCCCCAAATTCTTCATTTTGCTTGCTTTCCATCTATATATGTCTAATAAGAATAAGGTTTCAAACCTTATTAGACAAACAATTGTAAGCTACTAGGTAATAATAATTTATACATGTTTAAAATAATTAGTGCTCTTCTATTCTACCAGTTGGAAGGGAATTTTTGATTATGAAATTCTAATAAAATGGGATACTATGTCATTATATATAAGTCTTAGTAGGTATCACTGTTTTCAATTTAATTAAATATTATAAAAATAAAATTTTGTTTATTCTTAACCCATGAGGGTTAAGTAAATTATTCCCAATTTAAAGTCTCGTCTGGATTAAAGTTAAATTAAGTATGAATTAAAATACAATATATTGTTTTATGAAGTAATTAACCACAGAAGGAATCTTAACTTCATTAATTATTGACTGTGACAATTTGAACAATTTGACAATTTGAACAATAACACAATTTTCAAACTCCGAAAAGAGGATGGAATTGTTTTTAAATTTGATATCAAGTGTTACAGACAAGTTGATCATTCTTTTTGAATTGCAACGAGTACTTCATATCTATTCTCATGAAGTTACTGAATTATTTGACATAGCCAGAGAACATATTTCTTTCCCCAATTTTAGTATACTTCATAAACAGTAAGTAAATCAATGGAATTAATATTTCAGATCTAGACACTTTCATTCATTCTTTTTACTGCTCTATACTCCTTTCCTAGATTTTAAAAAAAATCCTTATCCTTTGGACCATTTTCTTCTGAGGCAATTTTCAGGCAAATCTATAGTCAAACAGTCATAAAAACTATACTTTATTTATTCATGCTTTTAGAAAATCTTGACATTTCTTTTACATAAGGCTGTGACTTAATCATTGCAATCTGTTGCATATAGTTGCATATTGCTTACAATATTATATCATAATGGCCAAAATGATTTTAGAGGAAGATTCATCTAACATATTATCTATTAGATTATTATTTCTTTAATTTTTAGACACTTGTACTGATGAAAAAAATATTCAAGAGGATTGGAATCTGATTCTTGAAATATGTGATGTTGGAAAATCATCCGAGTATAATTGTTCTTATTTTTATTTGTACTTTAAAATGCTTTGTTATTCAATTTTAATAAATTTAAAGATATATAGTGAAGAGTATAGGATAGGTAAACAGTCACTTAAATCATGAATAATCAGATATTTATGCTCTAGTATTGTAATTAACAAAATCTACGAAAATTTTAAACGAATATATTTGGCACTGCTACGTTTTATGCTAATTCTCATTTTGAAGTTGAAATGAGTATATTTTCAGATAAATAAACTGACATTTGTGACTGGATGCCATCCAGTGTTAGTTGACTGTAATGATTACATACATCTGTGATGCTAATTGTAAATATATTAGATTTTAATAAGCAAATATAAGGATAAAATTGATAAAGAAAATCCTTGAATTTAGAAATGGAGTGTGTGAGTTAGATGTAAATTTGCAAATGATTTGTTTGAACACTTTTGAATAAGAATAGTTGGATTTTCAGTTGAAAACCTAATTAGTTTGCAATTTTTTCAATTTCTCTAAATGGTATGCAATGTTTAATTTACGTTTCCTTAACGCAGAAATGTGCACTTTTACATTTTAGCTGTAAACGACTTTTAAAATCAATATTAAGACGCCTTTTTAATAAAAATCCTCGTGTGAGTATGCAAGCAATAACGGTAAGTTTTTTTTGTTAAATTATGTAAGAACTGTTAATTCAAATAATTTATCATTATCAGCTGATTACATATTAGTAAGTATATAATATCCTCTAATATTCTTATTTTCTTTATTTTAGCTGCTAGATGCGTGCAGTAAAAATATTGGAAAATTATTTAATTTGGAATTATCATCTAAAGACTTTGTTTCTCAAGTGAAGTCTAAATTTGGAGTAAGATATCGTATTATTATTATTATTATGATGATGATGATGATGTATATTGATTTGCCAGTGTTATGATTATTTTATAAAGGCTAAAGTTCACTCTTCATTTACAGACATTACATATTAATTTACATACATTTATTTATTTTAGGGATTGCATTATCAAGTGCGCAGTAGATTGGCCCATACAATACAAAAATGGTGCTTAGAAAGTTTCAAAAATGATCCTGAACTAGAGTGAGTTCCTATAATATCATCACTATACTATATAATGTACATATATACACCCCTGGACAGAAATAACCGTATACCGTAAAATTCTACTGGCATTTTAATTTTAACTGTCGTTTTATTTTACCACTGGACGGATTAGGTATTATGCTGTAAAACTATTTATAAAATCTGTAAAGTTTCAGGAAAATCTGCTAGGAGGTGGTCTAGAGTTGCCAGAGTTTTTGTCCAGAAGTTTTTATTTCACCTCAAAAAAAATTTCCAAAATGTTTCGGACAGTCATTTCCGGCCAAAATAATGTCCGAAAAAATTGGGCCGTTTTTTTGTCCGCCCCCCCCCCAATTTTTTTTATTCCCTTTCTGGATCAGATACGATACTCGTCTGGGGGGGGGGGGGGGTTATCCAAAAATCCAAGTGGTCCAGACTCCTCCTTCCCTTACTACTTAATCTCCTAATGAAGATTCTTTCTGTATTTAATTCATTCATTCATGTATTGGTGAGCATGATTCTGTAGGTATAAACTGTTAAGATGTCTGTCAAATGTTCAGTATTGCCAATAGTGAGGTGTTTCTCATGAAGGGGTCAACACATTTTTTAGAAGCCAAATGTGCGATTAGTTTATTTTTGCAAACATGATAGTGGTTTTTTTCTTTCAGATTTTAAATTGTCGGAATGTTCATCACGGATTTATTACTCCTTTTTGTCATATTCCTTACAATATGGGAGAGAGTTGGTTTTTGCGATTTTCGCTGAGAGAATATTTCATAAACAGACTTCAATTGCTTCTGTAATATTTTCACTTGAGAATTCTTGAGAATTCATATTGAAATACCTAGTCAATTTATAAACAGCATCTAACGACCAGGCAGGTACATATAGTTCTTTCGCCCAAATCTTCAATATCTCTATGTTGGCATCAACTGAAATTATGCTGCAATTATTGGTTTACCTCATCTCATAAATATAATTTATTGATTTATCATATTTTTGGTCTCCGTATACGTATATCGTCGGCGATGTATACATTCTCATTGTTTTCATATACTGTAAGTATGTATAGTTAGGACCATTGTTTTCATTTGTGTCAAGCATGATGCTAAATGAACTTTAATCACTGTCTGTTTATTGAGTGTTTGGGAAGTCTTGTCGGAAAAAATACGAGGTGACTATTTAACTATCCGTTAGAATGTTTTGTTAAATCATTTATTACCACAGAGATGTAATATAATATATCTATATAGAGTGGTGATCTAATTCATATTGAGGGGACAATTATTTAGACACATGGCGTCTGCAGGCAAGCGAACCCAATCGAGCAATTCATTCGTAATTAGAGGTCATTAATTCTCAGCGAATCACAGTTGAGTATTGGATGATTTGCCTGCAGATTTAGAGCTTCAAATGTTTCCTTAAACTGAATCAGACTGCCACTAATATATAATACTATTAGACATTTTAGGTAGTAGAATCTCCTGCTCAGATCGGATATAATGCTTTCAATATGAGTTTTAACTTTCTTTGGGGTTTTTATCAAATTGTATACCCAGGATGTTGATGTCCTCAGGTAGGTGTCTATCTGGGGTCCTGGATCGTCTGAAAATGACTTCTTGATGTTGAGTTTAAGGTTGTTATTATGAGCCCAATATTTACTTTTTTCAAGTTCAGTGTGACTTGTGTCGATATTCGCTTCGGGGATTAAAATATATGATGTGTCGTCAGCGTATTTTAGGATGATGTTTGACACATGTAGTGGCTTCAAGTCACTCACAACTTTATATTGAAGGAGAAGGGGCCTAAGGAGGGACCTTGGATGACACCAGAATTGATTTTCATATCGGAGGTCGTGATACATTTGAATAGCTTTTTGTGTATGAGTATGTAAGATATAGGAATTATTAAAAATAACAAAGGCGTATAGGAGAGGTTGTTTTTTAATGGCGGAGGTAGGACATTATCAGGCATTGCATGATAAAAGTAACCGTAGATGCGCAGTTAACTCAAATCAATGGTTTCTATCACTACGTATAGGCAATTTCGATTCCATTCCATTTCTAAAATCTCTCAGATAAAAATATCAACATATAGTTTTTCGTAACTGCCGAACCACTGTATGGATTGATCTGAAATTTTAATACAATTTAGGTATATACTAGAGAAAGATTGTATTAACATTTCAGATCAATCCATTCTCTCCTTCTCTCACAATAAGCGATATACCCCAGCCATTATAATAATGATAGTAAAACACTCCAGATAGAATCAATTATATATGCGCATGTGTATTCATATACATGATATGTTAAGTCTGCCTGTTTTATCCTTTTTATATTGTTCTATAGGTATTACAGTTGATTGTACATTATGTAGTTCTATTCTAAGCATCGATACGATCCCCACATTTGCTTAGAACCAATCGATATCATCATGCCATTTGCATATACCTACCTACCTATTTAATTGAGTAACGCATTAGTTTCGTGGTGATACTATAAATAGCTGTGCGTGACATTCACATTGTTGAGGTGGTGTGCTATCATCAGTCTTAACAGTGCTATCAGGAATTCTCGTTGAATTACATACATTAGTTGTAGTTGTTTTAAAATTCAGATCAGACTAAATTTTGCAGTACTTTTACGGGATTTTGTTAAAATATTTCATTTCAGTCTGATGTCAACTCTTTTGGAATTTGTTCGTTCTAAATATCCCGAATCATTGGATCAAGGTGATCAAATTGCGGTAAGATGAATTATGATCATTAATTATGTGGTTTGTCATTCATTATAGGCGTAGCCTTTATTAATTTATACGAAGGTTTAGTTTAGAAAACAGAATCTTTCTAATCAGCCAGGTTATTGATACCAAATGGAAACTGAAATCCACTGAAACCCAGAATATGTAGTGTTTTAAAAACTGAGACGTACCAACTATTACTATTGATGATAGGGTGGGGACATAAGTCCCACTTGAAATAGACCTTAAGTATAATTGGTAAGTACCTTAGATAATTATCATCATTTATTTCTGATCTTAGCATTGATTAATGAATAAATAATAAATGAACTGTTAGCTTCCTGCTCAATAATAAATAAATAGTTTTTATCAACTTCAAATTTTCCTATAAGCATTCAGAATGAATATTTTCGTACTTTGCACTAAATCCAGTATGACAGATTATTTTAGAGAGGTCTATATCATCATCATGTTAATTGACTGAATCTAGGAACTGCGGTCTGTAATTATTATTATCATGATGTCAATATGATCTTTATTAATGTACATAAATATGTATGATGTGTATAATATAACACAATGGCATACGACTTTTGTGCCAATTAAAGTCTTGCCTTCTAAATTTTTTGTTCATTTCATGTTATTTTTGTTGTAAAATGTTTCTGTGTTCCTGTCGATGCGAATAAATATGTGGTTGACTTAAGTATATTTATTTATTAATAGATTTGATTCTATCCTATATATAGTAAATATGAAAATTGGAAATCTCTGTTTAAGGATTATAATAAAAATAAGAACAAACAATTTTACAACTAGTTTCTTTATCGTCAGGTGAAATTATTAAAATGTCAACAGATTTAAAATTAACGCACATATAATAGATATAAAACAGATGTTTTTAGATTAAGCCCACTAGGAGTGAGATATAAAATACAGGTAGAACAAGAACATAATTTATCTCACTCATAATGGGCTTAATCTAAAAACATCTGTTTTATATCTATTGTATGTGCGTTAATTTTAAATCTGTTGACATTTTAACATATTCACCTGACGATAAAGAAAAAACTAGTTGTAAAATTGTTTGTTCTTATTTTTATATATATTTAACTCTGTCTATGACTTTGAATGTTCAACGAATTTCTATATGTCCGTGCTAATTCTTAGACGAAAATCAATCCAATAGCTGTTTTAGAGATTGTAACTATGACATGGTATATCTTTCTGACTGTCTAAACAATATTGATTTTTTTTAAGTTTTCATGCCACAGATCTGAACTATTTTTATGTTTATTCTTGATAAAGTATCGTGACCGTCATAAACGCCGATAACTAAATATCTCGTTAATTTTTGTTTTTCTTCTGTAGTCACATTTTCTCTTCTAACTTTATCAAGAATTTACGCAGTTTTAGACCTTGTGTGAAAAAGCAGCCTAGAATCGTATTGGGCATTCGTCTTATCTGGCCTTTCTTGTATTCATTTGCAACACCATTTAGCTTGTTGTCATCGATTCTCCACAATAGATATTGCTTTCAATATGACTTATTTCTAATATTGTAAATATAATTAATTGTTGTATTTTGTGAGATGTATGGAATATCAAAATACTTTTAAAATACATATATTTCGATTTATAAAGCGAACAATAAAATATTCCTTTTAACATCGAGATTATATATATTCTATAGAATATATATAATCTCGATCTATACCATAGAAATAGATTAAATTATTAAGATCTTGACATCTAGATTTAGAAAGAATAAGCCCTATACGCTCCCTTATAAAACGGTGTTAAAAGGAATATTTTATTGTTTCCTCTTTCTGATATCTCTTCCCTTCCTTCCTTTTCTGATATCTCTTCTCTCCTTCCTCTGTCTGATATCTCTTCCCTTCCTTCCTCTTTCTAATATCTCTTCTCTCCTTCCTCTGTCTGATATCTCTTCCATTCCTTCCTCTTTCTGATATCTCTTCTCTCCTTCCTCTTTCTATATATTCTGCATGTTTTTCTAGTGATTTTGGAAATTTTAATTAAATAACTCAACTAATGAATTAAAGTGTAATTGTTGTGGTACTAATTATCCGTGAGAAAAAACCGTATAAACTTACTTGGCTAAAAACACATTTATGATTTTACGTCGATACCAGGTTAAGTTTTGGAAAAAAATTTCTCGCCTTCAAACAAAGTTCTCGCATAAATTCAATGTCGCTAAATCACAAAATAAATTTGTGCCGTCTGTGTTTTCTTTTGTTTTCCAATTCAAATATTATTTTGTAGTTTTAAATACAAAATTAATTATACAGCTTAATACATTTCGTTAGATTGGTAAGATTCATAAGTCTTCCATAGAGTAATAACAGTAACACAGAGGTTTTACTCTCTAAATCATAGAGTAATAACAGTTATATAGAGTTCCGACTCTCGATACCAGATATTCGTATATCGATATTTTCTTACCAAGTGATAGAAAATCCTATCTCCACCATTATAAATTGGTGAAGTTCAAATTGTCATAGCGACTAAACCCAATGACGGACATTAATAATTCTTAAAAAGAGCGCTTTTTAATGATATAAAATTCATAATACAGTCTAGCAAAACATTTTTTTTGCATAGTGAGATAGAATGAACAAAATGATATAAAAATTATTGTTCCATCAAGAGAGATATTTTCACATAAATTAATTATTATGAATCTTTTATCATTAAAATCGCTCCTTTTATACTTTAATTTGGTAAAAGAATTATTAAATTCGATCATTGTGTTTCGTCGCTATGACAATTTGACCTTCACCAATTTATAATGGTGGGATATAGGATTTTCTGGCACTTGGTAAGAAAATATCTATAGTCGCGAGTCGGAACTCTATTTAACTGTCATTACTCTATGCTCTAAATTTTGAAATGTATATCGATGGTTGTAGATTACACGCGGCTGACAAATTCCTATTTGCGCCATTATAAATCTACCAATTTCAATTTATCGCCTCTCATTTTAATAATTCTTATATCATTGGAAAGCGCTTAATGTATAATTCGTTCTTTCAATGAGTGATGTATTAAAATCAGAGAAGGCGTTTAGGAGAGGCGATAAATTAAAATGGTAGTTTTATAATTAAATGGCGGCGATAGGAATTTGATAGTGAATCCACTGTATAATAACTGTTATTACTCTATGGGGTGGATCATCAAGCGCGAAAATGTAAGGTAAAAGTGCGCGTTATACGCGAGAAATGTTGACTGCATAACATCTTAAAGGAAGGTGTAGTCGAGAAAAATTTGTTGCTCTAACATGACGTTGGCATTTAATTGTATAATAATAGAATGATTATGTGAAGTTTGTTGATTTTATTGTTTCTTTTAGAATATGGCAAATCGTCAAAATGTACGACAAAATGAAGCTGCAAAAGAAGAGGAAGAACTTGCTCAAGGTAAGCTTTATCAAGTTAAAACATTTATTATAATATTCTTTTACCACGCGTCTGCCTTAACCAAATAAATAGCGCGTGTTCAAAACTATTATTAAATAACTAAAACAACTCAGTGAACAAATAATAGTTGTTCTTTATCAATAAATGATAACACGTGATAAATTGGGAAATTTAGTGGGTAATAATATTAAGAAACATTTTAAACCTGAAAATCAAAACTTTTAGAAATCTGATTTACAAAGTTTAGGAATATTGAATTAGTGACATCAAATGTTACCTTTATAACTTCAACAAAAACAACAACTGTTCAATAAGAAATACAGCCCCTCTTTTCCTTACTCCTCCATCTTTTCTTTTCATCTGCTGCTCCGTCGTAATAATTTTGTTGGGTTTGTGAAAGGTAAGATCATTCTTATTATAATAAATCATCTTTGTATGCTAATTCCTAAGATCTGATTGACATCTGTCAACCATTACATTAATTGTGTTACATAGAAATCGATTAGTGATTGGTTGATTGATCACTGGCTGTCTATGTCTTGCTTTGTTCTACTCGTGTTTACACGGACGTTAATTATCCCTCTATTTCTATTAGCCACTCAAATTCCCGATCAATCGAAATCAAGGCGTCTCTTTAATGAAAGAAATAGAGTAGATTAATAGATAGTTATTGTACCGAATATAAAAATAAAACATTTTTTTAAAATTTGTAGCGATTGCACTTTCGATTCAACAAGCTGAGAAAGAAAAGTCTCGTAAAGGTGGGTCTATGAGTGGTGGTAGTGGAAGTAGTTTGTATCCATCTGTCAAGAATTCTGCCGGAGGTCGAGGCTCCAGTCCAGTTATGCAACAGCAACAACTCTCTTCCTCGCCAAATTTTAATTCCGGCTTACAAGCTGCCACTGGCACTACTGAACCGATCAAGGTTCGAGCGCTCTACGACTTTGAGGCGGCGGAAGATAATGAATTGAGCTTTCAGGCTGGAGAAATCATTCTGGTGATTGATCAAGGGTAAGCAACTTTCTAATAAACATTTCATTCACTACCCTGCCCTTATTATGTTATATCTCTACATAAGATAGCGCGTTTTAATATTTCATAGCCGGGATTCGAACTGTCGACAACTGGATTAGTGGTCAAGCGCTCTTTTCAACATAACTAAACTACTGGCCTAATTTAGCCTGTCTGTCTACTTGTGCACGAAGAGATTATATAGTCAGTGTGTATGTCTCGATATATATTAAATAGTTGGACGAATGAGTAATGTCTGCTGATAGCTATATGATATTGTTACTGATAGCCAATTTTGTAGTGATTATCAGATATTAAAATTAAATTGTTATATACGTATCTCAAAATATATTGAAATGCATATCGATAGTTGTAGATATTACACGCGGCTGACAAAATTCCTATCTCCACCTCCCAAGTTCAATTCATCGCCTCTCCTAAACGCCATCTCTGATTTTAATAATTCGCTAATTGAAATCTAAAAGAACGTATACATTAAGCGCGTTCCAAAGATATTAAGAATTATTAAAATCAGAGAAGGCGTTTAGGAGAGGCGACAATTTGAATGGCGGAGATAGGAATTTGTCAGCCGCGTGTAATCTATCTACAATCATCGATATACGGTTCAATATTTTGAGTGTGAAACCGTGGTGGTATTACTCTATGGATATACCTTTGTAACCATAATTATACGGTAGTTCTAAACGTATTGCAAAACGTCTCTCCCGTATTCTTGTGCCTTCTATCTCATGGTTTTTATTTAAAAATACTGTTTCAATAGAGAGTTCACCTATTCAATTTTAATAACCTATTATGTATGGATTCGATATTTATTATAGGCATCCCAATTGGTGGAAAGGCAGTAATCATCGCGGTGAAGGACTTTTCCCATCAAATTTCGTCACCACCGATTTGAATGCTGAGACAGAAAAATGTAATTCTATAAATTCATAACTTTTAACCTTAAATTATAATTTATTTCGTGATAGCATTGAATAAATATATAAACACCCCCAACTTAAACAAAAACAAACATTGTATTTAACACAAATTATAATTTGTTTAAAAATAAAAATATTAACCAGTAACTTAAATTAATTCAATTAATATTTAGATTTACAGATAATTCTTTTAAAATTTGGATATGTACAAAATCAATGTAGGAGATAATTTAACAGAGAATCAAAAAAACCTTTTTATTAACAAAATCAAAAACCTTAGCGTTATTTGTTGAAAAGGAGCCACAAAGCGAACATTAGAAAAGTTAGAACATTTAGAAATCAATTAACACCAGGATGTATAAATCATAGAGATGCAATAGGTAGATATAATAGAGTGGTGATCTAATTCATATTGAGGGGACAATTAGAAGCATGGCGTCTAATCGAGCAGTTCATTCGTGATTAGAAGTTCTTACATTAATTCTCAGCTAATCACAGTTCAGTATTGGACGATTTGCCTACAGATTTGGAGCTTCAAAATGAAATTTCCTTAAATGAAATCAGACTGCCACTCTATATGTATAGAACAGTATTACATCTCTATGGTATAAATAGTTTCGAGTCTACGAATCCAGCGGAGAATTTTACCGAAAAAGAAAATGGTATAGTAATTTGAAGACCTTGAATAAAAAGATTGTCAATTACTTAAGTTTGGAGGTGTCTTCAATTCATTTATTCAAAACTATCTCAATATTACAAGGGATTCACATTTCTACTTATGGGACCACTTTCACTGACCGTATTGGTGGTACCGATAGTTCATTTCCTGGTTTGTAAAACATTTATAAACGCCCCGTTTTAACCATTTAATCTATCATTGAGTAGTGGCCGTGCTAGTTGGCTAGTGGCCATTGTTGATCAAATCACTCCAAATCTGGATTTTTGAATCAGCAAGATAGAGAAACACATCTGCATTTATTTTAAACTTCTCCAAATATCATGAACAGCTTGCCAAAGACTATAAGTTCATTAATAAAATCGGTATTTGATCGACCTTATAGTTTGAATTTGAGACCATGTGTTTTTCTTTAGGCTTCAGATCACAGACCATAATCGATTTTCCAGCATAAATTAGAATTTCTGTAAAATGGAACACGTTAATAAAATTTCTGATGAAAATAAACGATACCATCAATGCCTGGTTTAAAAAAGGTGTTGAGCGTCGAATCCATTTCGAAATATCATTGGAAGGTAAAACGTTTGAATCTTTCATTTGTAAACCTTGGAAATAAAGTCAAGAGAAACTGAAGTGTGATGCTAAAAGGATGGTTAAAATCTTTGTACATTTATCTTCTCTGCACTGATGACATTATGAGTCGGATGAAGTTGTAAAAAAGATTGCTGTTTTTAATCTGGCAATGGTCGATAAGTTAACCTACTCTGTTTTTAAGTCATTGATGCATGGGTCGGGAACATGATTTAAATCAACACAGGATGTCATTTTTAATTTCTAATCTATTGATATATTATGCCTCTCTGTGGAGAAAATAAAGATTTTCACTATAGATCAACGGATAATAAATACGTTTTTAGAATAATTAATGCTTGTAGTGATCAGAATGATTCAGGCCTCACAGACCTCTTATTTTTCAGACATTTATATGTAATTTTTTTTTATTTTATACTTATAAAATGGTTATGGGAGGGAAATCAGAATGGATAAATTCCTCTCACCTTTGAGTCAATAAGCACATTCATCCTTCATAAAAGATGTGCAGTATTTGCTGCCACATAAAAGAAATAGTCTCTCAGCAATATCAAGATTATCTTTGAAAATTGGCTGTGTTCTTGGAGGTCGGTTATGCAAATCGTTTGGTGCTAAGTCGGGCACATGTTTGGAGGGTAAATGTGATATTGTACCATGCCAACAATGGATCTGTTACCAAAAAGAGGAAATACCAATTGAATGGACTTCAATAGAAAGTTTCAAAATAAAGATTCACTTAGATATACTCATATTGGCGACAGGTGAATAAAGAATGGATTGAAGAATGTGAAAATAAAAGGTTCTGATCAGGACGATGGTTTTGTTCAAGTTCCTGTTGACCAGTATTGGTACAATGTTGGACAGATGAAAAAGGATGATGGCTCTTTGAAGTTTAGTATATACACAGCTGTTTTCGACTTTTTAAAAATGCTGTTTGTCTCATTTAAATGCTGCTCCTGAGAGCGACTTTTCAACCAACAAGCACATTCTCCAAGTCCATGGCACATTTTGTCAGAAAAGCATGCTCTTCGGAAGATTAAGGAATGCCTTCATATATTACATGGAGGCCTGATGAATATTACCATCACTCCAGCTATTTTGAGGTCAGTTGAGAATTCTCACAGCAAATATATCAGACTGACAAAGAGATAAAAAAAAACAGCAGAAGAAAATGCAAAGCGACAAGCTGAAGTCAGTTCTCAATTGGAGGACATTGACTAAGAAAAACAGCTTTTGATTTTCCAGATTTAAAACATAAAATCAATTGAAATTTATCATCAATATACATTTTTAAAACTCTTATTTTATTGCTGTTGGGTGCTGTGAGGTCTGATGATTGTTGAAGAACTTACTAAAACAGGAATTCAAATTTCTTCTCTGAAAAGTATCAAATCAACCAGTTTCTCATGTTTGATTGATATCAGACCTGTATGCATTTGGATTTGTTGCTTTGTAGGTTAATAGTCAACCTTTATGGCTAGATTTTGCATTTTACAAACATTTTTCTGTGTGCAATTTGAAATCAGATTATCTACGTGTATGTTTTTTGGTTTAGTTGGTATTTCGACAAAGGTCAGAGATAAACAGAACTCCTCTGTCTGCTCCATCTGATTAGAATCTCTTATTTTATAATTTGATTTAAGCTTCATGCGACAGTCTGCTGTTGTAGAATTAACGATTATATTTATGATCTGGTGATAATTAAATTATATTTGACCGGACGGTGTTCATTCTATTAACTAACTTTAGCGCGAATAGTGAACTTCAATGAGGAAGTGCAAGTGGTTCATTTGCCGCCCGATGAACCAATCAGAATTGATGAAGCAAGAATCGATGAATGTCTCAATCTCATCAACAATGCCGATCCCACTGGCGAGCTGAGACAAGATCCACACGAACTGGCTACATTGGAGGAGCAGTGTCGACAAATGGGCCCACTCATCGATGCCGAATTGGAGAAAACTGACAAGTTAGTACATATTATATGAAATAATAATTGTGAAATTTACATGAAGCTAACACCGTTGTTCACCTTGTCACCTTGTATCTCCAAGTCGAGCTCGGCTCTTGGCGACCCTCCAACAAATATTTCTCCAGTCGGTGCGGTTCACCGTCGCCTTCTTTAGGTCGGCTAATGACAGGGCCGTTTCTAACTTTATCTCGTCCAGCCACCTGATCTTAGGTCTT
>JAYJLU010078873.1:0-16083 GCA_036873645.1 Minona dolichovesicula | reverse complement strand
TAGGAGTGAAACTCAAAATAACCCCAGATTCGCTGAAAAATAACTCCAGATTTCCCATAAAATAACCCCAGAAGAGGGGTTAGAAAGAAGAGGGGTTAGAAAATAACTCCTTTTCGGGGTTATTTTATGAGAAATCTGGAGTTATCTTATTTTATATTGACTAACTCCAGAATTTTTTAGTGTGTAGGGAAAGTACATAATAAGTGGGAATTTCAGTGAATCAAAAACGCATATGGCTTCCTTGGACTAGCCATGCATCTAATCCATTCTGTGTTTGTGTCCAGTTGGTATCAATGAGAGTATGACTCATTACTTTGAAAAACTTTCCGGAAAGCAAAACATACATAATGAGGAATGTCTGTGTTAGAAGATCAATGTTGGTCTGTATCATAAATGCTTCAATGATTTCGACATGAAACAGTAATATACAGACATGTTGATTATAAAATTCTCGACCTTGATCTGTTTGTAAGCGTTTAGGAGATATACCACTGCTTACAATAATATCATTTAAAGCTATAGAAACTCCTGGAAGTTGACTTGCATTCACCAGTGATTTGAGTCCTCCGAATGATGTGGAATTTGAAATCCAGCAGGTATGTGTGTTTTCTTTGTATTAGTAATATAGTGAATCAATTCCACAATATTTGAATTTGGACGTCTAGGACTATCATCACCATTCAACAGTTGTCCCATTTCATTCCATTAAATTTTGTAAGCGCTTTTAAATGTTGATAGATTTGATTTGCGCATACCTTATTGATTTTATTAAAACTATTCAAGAATACTAATAATAACCGTATCAACCAATGTTGATGTAGACTTTGCAACTGGAGGTATCTGCTCTAGAGTACTAGAATTTTGAGTTATATGCTGCCTTAATACTTCTCCTAATATTAAGTATTTGTCGATCTGGTGGTAATGTATCTGTATAATGTCAGTGTAAAATGAAATGTGGAGACAAGGTTGATGAGAACCTGCAGTTAGAGAATTTCAACCAATTCTACCAAAAAGACATAACTTGGGACAGACAGGCAAATTTCATTCTATCCCATATTCATCTATCTCAACCATGGAGAAGGCAGAAAATAGTGACAAATCTCCATGTTAAAAATAAAACCAGAAAATTATTTTTAAGTGATGTAAATGTGTGCAAAGTATTTTCCCTAAATGGTCTAAAACTTTCTAACAAGCAGTTGGATTATGCTGCTCTTCATAAGAAAATGGATTTGAATACTGGCATGGTACAAGCAGACAAAAGGACCTTCTGCAAATAAAATTAAAGAAGACCACAGAATTTCTTCAGAATCATATTCAATCTTTCCAGAGCTACACTAGTTAGTATGGTAGAGCAGACAGAGAAATATATTATCTCTATCCATCACTGAATATCAGAAAAATGGATATATTATATGTGGAAAGATGTAAAAGTGAAACCAGAGAACCTCTCAAACTGCCTTTTTACAGATTAATATTCACAACAGAATTTAATATACACTTCTATACTCCACAAAAATACACTTGTAAAGTAATGTAATTCTTATAAATCGAGAATGGTATTTGCCACAAAAGAAGAGAAAAAAACATTGCTTGTTGAATTAAACAAGCAGCAAAGAGGCAGAATCAGCAAAGGAAAAAATTGAATTGAAGTAAAGAAAATGCATTAGCTAATGATTCCGGTAAGGCATATACATTACATATTACATTTGATTTATAAAGGGCTCTATCCATAATATTAAAAAAGGAGAAGTATTTTACTATGCCAACTATGGACTTTAAATTTAGGTGTTCATTGTTTATTGCCTTCAAACAATCAACAAATCATTATGAACATGTGGGATGAAACTCAAGGCAGTCATAGACCCTCTGAAGTTGCCAGTCTTTTGTATTCCTCATTGTTCAAGAATTTTGAATCCAAAAATGTGAATATGTCAAATATGCTGATATTTGCAAGATGCTGAATTATATACATCCATTTCATCACAATTAAGGCCAATTCATTAAAATAGTTCAATGTATTGTACGGTAGTTCAAATTACAAAATGCATTCACTAATATCAAATTAATTAATTTCATAGTTCGACATTAGAGCAGAACTGATGAACAGTTCAACCATGTTGCTATAGTTATTTGTAAATAAATTTACAACACGCTCGGTATTATCAAATTGGGCCTAAGAGTGCCACAGGAGTCACAATGTGATAGACATGTATTCCTGATGAATAGTTTAATTTCAAGTTATATATAGAACAAAATGAAAGTTTTAAATATTATTTCAATTTTTTAAATTATAAATTGTAAAGCAAACAAATGGAAAAACTTGATTTTCAAAAAATAACATTTTCCTCCATAGTTCTAACCTTTGCATTGACATTATTAAAGTTTTAAAATATAAACAAGTTTAAAGCTATGGTTAGTTGGCAGTTCTGACAAGCACAAGACATATACACATTTTGCCAAAAATTTTAAAAATACAGCTGCTTGTATTTTGAAATGCATAAAACTATTTAGCAAGGCACAGCTTACAAGTTCACAATGCTACAAGTTTTTTTTAATCTATTTTAGTTCTATATGTTTGCTAATTTGTTAATGTAATACTATCTTAAAAACCAACCTGAAAATACTTTTTGTGACAAATCCCTCATTATTTTGCTATTTTGTGACTGTATTTAAGCTTGAAATATATTTGTTGCAATAAGTTAACTTATTATTTGGTGTTGGTTATGTGTTATTGATAATCTACCATGTGTTGGTTATGTGTTATTGATAATCTACCATGTGTTGGTTATGTGTTATTGATAATCTACCATGTGTTGGTTATGTGTTATTGATAATCTACCATGTGTTGGTGTCCTATTCCCATGTTCTATGTGTTTTATATTGACTTCTTTCTTAGCATTGTCAAGAAATGCCAACTTGGAAATGGAAACCATGTTAACATAGTTTGGTTCATTCATTGCCTAAGGTTGCACACATGTGTTTGTCTCAACAAGGTGAAATGCCTGAAAACCAGCTGCTTATCCTTATTTTCAGGGAGTTAAGAACAATGGCAAAAAAGATTGATCAATGCAGGAGGCCTAAATTCTTTCATTACTTCAAAACATGTAATGTAATTCCTGTGTATTTTGGAAAAAATATAAAACAGTTAGAAAGTTTTTTCTAATTTTGAAAAGCTAATATTTACCAGATTAATTATTGATTATCTTATTTTAAATTTTGTCTCTTTAGCCTCATTTAAGTCAAGAAATGGTAGGTCAAATCAAGTTTTTTGTTTTTTTGTTGGTTAAGAGTTTGTTTAAGTAGTGTGCAAACACTATTTATTGTTTCACATGAATATTTTTGGAACACAAAAAAGCATATATAAGTTGCTTTTTCTAAAAATAAAATAACATTCCAGGATAATTCCAGAAAAAGAATGATCTTTTGTTTTTACAGCTTAAATAACTTGATGTTATAAAGACATATTACAGCATACATATGATGTTTATTTTTCAATATCAGAGTCACACCTACCAAAGGGATGCACAACAAAATGTCCACAGTCAATAACATCCACAAATTTATTAGTGTATGATATACTTTAATTTGCAAATTTTCTTGTCAAAAATGGCACTCAATTTAAAAGTAATGCAGATAAAGTGAGTCTGAATAAAGTGAATCATCATATAAATTTAAATAAAAGTTTAATTCATCAGAAGAAAATCAACTGCAACAAGTTTAAAAACTAAATTTAATAATATTCTGTGGACATTTTGTCGCGTTTCATACCAAAGAGTGAGTGACCCCTCAAAGTACTTCAAAATACAAGACGCTGTACTTCTGAAATCCTTGGCAAAACATAAGCACAAGAAAGAAACTCACCAGTCACTAAGCTAAAGCACTTAACTCAATGGTAGCCTCACAATTTCCAAGCTCATCAATGATATGCTAATGCTAGCATGAAATAAATAGTTGGTTATTCCAACTAGATTTTAAGAAGAATAGAAAGTTCTTTTACTATTTATAAATTATATAAATCATCATAGTTAGCAGGTAACATAATATGATTGGAGTTTTCAATGGTAAATCAATCAATAGTGCAATAGGAACAGAATTGGCTACTAAATAATAAAGTGTGAATTGTCAATATTTTTGGGAATTTTTAGCATTTTTAGAATATTAGTAGATTATTAACATAATACAATGTGGAGAAATGTCAACATATTTTATCAAGAATAATGGGTATATGACTCTATTGTGTTTTGACATTGAATGACCCTAATGCTTTTAGGGAATAATTAACAATTTAATTATTAAAATAAAAACAACTCAGACAAAGAAGGATTAAAAATAATTTAACAAATGGCTTCATAAAATTTAAATATTTATATTCCTTATTAATAACTTGAAATTTACGGACAATATTTTTATGAGGGAATTATCAAACCATGCTTGTCCAATAAATATAATATGCATTCTTTCAAAATTAACGGCTTAAACCAATTTCAAATACACCTCCGAAGTTATTTTGTTTGTCATTGCATTTTCAAAGTTTTAAAACTATTTTTAGATAGTATTTTTCTTTTTATGCCTAAAGAAGATTAACATGATTCCTACATGTAACAATGATGAATTAGAATTTAATTGTGAAAGTATGGATTTCTATTTGTGATTTATGGAATTCCTAATTTACACTATAATAAAAATAAACAGATATTTTTTATAAACTGTCTTTTGTTTATTCTGGATAATTATACCAATTGGCTGAGGAAGTAAAAAACTGTCTTCTGTTTATATTACGAACCCGGTTGATTGTATTTTTCTAAGTATGAATTATGCGTTGTTATCCACCATACGTTGATTAATCTCTGCTTGTTTATGTTTTTATATAGTTGTAACCTACAATTACAAATAATTATGAATGGTTAAATTTACATTGATTTGTATTAATAATGTTGTCTAATTTAGTTTGAATTCAGATGGAATGATCAACTCGACCTAAGTCAACTCATACCCAAGTCAACATTGTATCTAATGTCTTTACTTCTCTGGTGTTCTAGGTTAAGTCGCGAGGAATAAAGTTGCTAAGATTGATCCTAACCCTAACCCTTTATTTTATTTTTTAGTGTACAAGTTCACCTAGTGTGAAGTGACTTAGGTAAGAGTTGACCTGTTCCCTTTAGTTTTAACTAACACGATTAGCTAAAGGTAGATTGATAACTTGTTCTACTAGTTGCCAAAACCAGTATCTAATTTTTTAAAAGTTTACAACTTGTCACCAACAATTATAGCAAAAAAATTTTAAATTGTTGATACAATTTGGAGCTAATCACTTTTCTGGTGAATTAATTTACTTGATAAATTATGTTTAAATATATATATTTGATAATGCATGCATACTTTGTATATTGAATCCAAATGTCTACTTCATAATACACTGTAGCATAATTTGTACATAAAACCTCAATATTTCAAGCCTTTTAAAGACAATTAAAGTAGAATAAAGATATTACACTACAAATTAAAACAATTATTTAATAAGACAATTTCATCATAAATTATCACTTTGGTATCACCTAATATATAGCCAACTAGATAATTGATAAAATTACAGCATATCTAGCCAAATTGAAAACTAGCTGACTAGATATTCATAATTAATTATAGCATAACTTGTCTCTGTAGTACCACTATATGTAGTCATTTTTATTTGCAGTGTAGTCCAGTGACCCTAACCCTAATCCTTAAAGCATATTGCATTGATATTAAGTGTTTCTGTTTAGACTTACAAGATTTGTGCCAAATGTTATTTTCATGACAAAAATCAGTTAACAAGTGTGTAAGAAAATATCCCAGTAATTAGTCTTCTTGTTAGAGATATGTAGCCTTAATTATGAAAAAATATTAAAGTCATTATAATGACTTATATGTGATTAGAATCTAGATTGATACTATATATTTATTATAAGATAAATTGGTTATTTCTAAAACAAAATTCAATAAATATTTGCTTATAAAAATCTCTAATATAATTTTATAATATCCCAATGGTTCTATGCTGCTAATCTTTTAAAAAATTGGGAAATCATTAATCACTAAATGAATATAACATCTTACACTACAGATAAAATCTTCAAACCATGTTGACAAATGTATATATTTCAAAGTTATTGTCAATTTTTTTTAAAAACTTGATCAAATTAATCAAATGTGATAGGTCATTTGCATAAATTGATGATGCCTCTAATTCCTGACATTCTGATTTACCAATTAATTGGAATAATTTGATGTTTTTATATGCGGTGTAATAAATAATTAAAAGAAAACCACAAATACTATACAAAAATATATTCTTTCCTTTTTAATTATATCCTTTCTTATTCAGAATACATGATATAATTTGCAGTCTTTAACTGAGGTATCAATTATTATTCTATTTTATACTGTATTTATGAATGCACTTCTATAATAGCAAAACTGAACCTAAAATTGTACATAATAGAGAATATGTAAAAAGTAAGTTTGTCAAAGTAAGTTTCAAGTCTTTCATAATACATACACACTAATATGTAATATTGACTATAATCAATTGAGAAAAGCAAAACATGTTTAAAAGTTTATTTTAAATGTACAAGTATCAAATTGATAAATTTATTGTTTATAAAAAGAATTTCAGGCTTCAACAATCACTTTTAAAGAAGAAAAAAAAATGGGTAAAAAGAAAAAGATGATGAAACATATGGGATATAGTTCAGATTCTAGCAGGTAATATCACATATTTAATTATAGGACTTCGGTTATTACTTATATTTTTACATCATTCCTGTGAATTCTGATATGAAGCTATCATTGGATTCTCAGGTTATATGGCTTCCATAAACCCAAAGCATTTCAAAGTCCAAGAACTTTTTTATAATGTCTGTTTGTGACTGAAGGGGACCATCATGTCTCAAATTTTATTTCCATTTTAGTATTTGATTCACTAAATTTTTTCACTTTTTCATGACAACTTCATTCATATAAAGTAAACACCTGAAACTATTAGAAAGGTAATTGTTATAATATTTTAACCAGAGAGATGTTATACAGCAAGTTATCAAGTAAAACAACTCTCTGATTTTAACCCATCCGACAAATATTGAAATATCCACTTGAGAATGAATTTTGAGGTGTAACTCAATATCAACCATTCAATGTTTAGTACAGCTTCTATAATCTGAATAAAAAACAGGAAAAAATGTTAAGTTACATATATGGATATAAAAAATTATTTATTATAAAAATACTTATCTGCTGGAACAAAATAAATGAAAACGAAATTCAGGTTAATTAGTGTTTATTTATTTTTCTGTTCTTTTTTTAAACTTTATTTTTACAATCACATAAAAATTCCCCTCTCCACAGAAAGTATATTCGTGTCTTTCATGGGAAAATTTATTGACTAGCTTTCAAAGAGCAAAAAGTATAAATACATTAATATGTATTATATAAATATAAAAACCACAATGTGAATAAAAAGATGAATTTTTATTTAATCTTATAGTCGACGTTTCTTTTATTCACACTGTGGTTTGTATATTTATTCATTATTCCCAAGCTATTTTGGATTTCAATATTATATAATTTTAACCAAATTATTAATGAACATCTATTTATACATTTGAATCAGCTAGCATCTTTGTAAATTTTATAGTAGTAGTGGTGGAGACTATAACAAACAAATGAAGAAAGCCATGAAGAAGCAGAAGAAGATGATGAAAGTCTGCATTTATTATTATAAACATTTATTTTTAACATTGTCTTGTGTTCCTAAACCACTAATCACTTTCTTAAACATTTCAGCATGGTGTACCGGTACCGCCCCCTCCTGGTGTTTTCCGGCCTGGCTATACTCCTGGAATGGTATGTACATGAGTATCAATCTTTTTCGTTTCTAAAGAAATTAAAGTGTTTGCTCGTGGTAGTCTATTACAGATTGTTATAAAGAACATCCTATCTGATGATTTGTTGAATTTCTAATTAACATTCTGCCTCATATTTTTAGATCAATATATCCGATAGGTATTTATCATTGTCTCGTATCTTTTAGCCGGGTTACCCTGGTGGTGCAGCTCCTCCACCAGTCTATCCGCATGGTGGAGCTCCTGGTTATAATCCTGGAGCTCCCGGAGCATACCCCGCTGGCGCTTATCCTGGTCAAGGTCCCTCATATCCAGCTTCTGGAGCCTATCCTCCACAAGGAGGTCCAGGCTGTCCCCAACCTGGTTATCCTCAAGGAGCTGCTCCTGGTTATCCGCAAGGGGCTGCTCCGGGTTATCCGCAAGGGGCTGCTCCGGGTTATCCACAAGGGGCTGCACCTGGCTATCCACCTCAGGGAGCTCCTGGATATCCTCCTCAAGGTGGTGGTGGTGGTTATCCTCCACAGAAAGGTTATGGAAGTGGTGCCTATCCTAACTGAAATGTAATGCTCATTAATATTTACATATAAAAATTGATAAATAGATGAAAGTGTTTTGTTTGGTCAATGGAAAAGTGAAATGCAGAAAAGTTGCAATTTATTAAAAATAGAGTTGGTAATGAATTATATGATGGGTCAATTCTATAATGACATGTTAATTGAAATTTCAAACGATTCTCATTTAATGTAGAGGGATTCAATTGATCTTTAGTTAGAAAAGCCAAAAGGAGTGGAAAGAAGGTGTGTTGACAAGGCTAGGTATTCATGTTGATATTACACTTGTGGACATATTCTTGAAAGGATCGAGGACGATTTATGTGTCATTATTGGAGTGTTCTTTGATAAATTGGTCAATTCTTCGTTTTGTTTCGCCAATATAGATTCAATTGCATAGTTTTTTTAGTTCAATCACCAGTATTATAGCTTGAAAGTAAAAATGTATTTGACACTCTTAAGAATACCGTTCTATACCGATTTTGATTGTATGTATTCTGCGACTGTTGCATTTGTATAGATAGCATTGATATTTTTTTATTTGCGTTGATTGGTCTTCTTTGTGGTGTTTTGGATTCTACGATGTAAAATTTTTTATTCGCAAGAATAAAAAAATTTAAATTTACTGTAGGAACGTTTGAGTATCGGTACACCTTTGTACATCCAATTTCCTTTATTCATTAAAATAAGTTTGTTTTTCTGGCGGCGGAAATATTATAATCGAACATAATGCATGCCAATTTTATCTCTAAGTAGCCATTGATGCTTTTCAAGCTCAAGTGATAGGCAAGCAGCCGTTCTTGCTTCAGCATTGTAGAAATGTCACCAATCGATAACTATGTATACCTATTCAAATTCCACGGCAGAATAAATAATATTGTTCTATTGTTCTCAGATTATATGTAGGTGATTCAGAATTATTTTGTTTTACCTATAATAAACACTTCTGTGACTATCGTATGTAAATACGTAAATATAATCTTCAGAGATTTTTTTGCTTAGTGCTTTGTAGCGTAATTCAGCCGAGATACATTTCTATTATGTAATTATCAATCTGTGAAGTTTGGTGGGCGGGGACAGACAAAGTAAAATCTTTGCACCGTCCCATGATTTTATTAAGGAAGCAACCAGCGGATTCCATATGATGGCATCCCTATGGTAGGTGGTTCTAGAGGAGCTGAATTGTTTTTACTGTATCAGATATCAGGAAAATATATACCTATTTTTTATAATAATTCGAAATATGTTTATAATATTGTTTCGAAACGTTCATCTTTCTTTTATATGTACTTTAAAAGAGGGACGATATACTTTCAAGTTTGCTTAGGTAATAGTCAAATGTAAGTAATATCATACAGTAATAACAGTAACACAGAGGTTTCACTCTCAAAATATTGAAATGTAGATCGATGGTGGTAGATGAGAAATTCGTCAATTCAATTCAATATTTTGAGAGTGAATCACACTTCTATGTTGTTGCATTATTACTCGATATGGATAATACCTCATATATCATGATCTTTCATCGCCCTTTGAGGGGGTGCTTCAAAGTTGAATCATATCTGTGAGACGTATGTATTTCATAGAATAATTAAAGCGATTATTATATATGTACATACATACCTGATATCATTTCTTACTAAATGAATTGGCATTTCACTGAGCAAGTGTTCAATGAAATACTTGTTGTTGGGTCTGTGTATATTTATCATTCTCAATAAAGCGACACATTTATAATCTTTGCGCTGAATTTGATAAGAAATTAAATCGATCTTAATCGCATAAAATACTACAGCATAAATCTAGCATACGAACATGATGTCATTAGACCGCGATATAAGACTTTTACGCTTATTCTAGTTGGTTACGAGAAATCTATGAACTGTTAAATATGCACAAATCCCCTATATAGGCCAAAAATCTCAATATCCACCAAGATACCATTTAAGTTCCCCCATTCCAACTGAAAACGCCAATACCTTATAAGTTTAATGAGTGCTTCTTTATTAATATAAAATCCCGATATAGATTTTATTTTTGTATACACTGAGTTAACTTTTGCTATTTTAGAAAATAATCCCTATTAAATTATATTTTTGTATTATTTCAGAACTTCTGATCCGTTAATTCCTTTATCTGAGGGCGGTTTCCTATAATATTCCTTTGGTCACTGTTCTTTCTGATATATTGTTCATACCTATTATAAATCTGAATCGGCTTCTAAGCTACAAATTTGTTCTCATCAATTACTGTATATATACATATGTATATATATCAGTTTTATGATTGCATTTGTAGTCAGTTATCGATTCGTTAATTCACATTTTACTATTCATCATTTTGTTTTTGTTTGTTTTTCTGTTTTGTAACTAAATGTAAGCACAATTATTAGTAATCAATCATGTAATAATATAATCAGTAAATATACTATATATAAAACACAACCTTTAGATGATTTTGTTTACATAAAATAATTATCAAATTTAAACCCCCGATGACTTTCAAACCTAAAATATAGTTGTTCATTCTATTTGGTAGATTATATTACAAATTACCTGATTTTATATTTTGCTGATTTAAAAAGAACCCATGAATAACTCAACTGACGTTTATACAGAAGCCTGTGTTGCTATGTCTTAGCAGTGCAATGCTTTATGTAGATACGTCTTTTTCGGTTCTCTCTTCATCAATTTTTGCTGCGATGAACAGAATTTTTGTTATTCTCTATAAACAGGTCTTATTAAATTTCGTATGTTACTCCTGGTAATTAGTAATTATAAAAGTCGTTTAGTCTTTTTAAAGCCATGCGCTTACATCCGATTATTTTCTCTGCAAAATTCTGCCTGTCCGATTGTGAGGGAAAGATCTGTGTAATTTAGACATTCCATATTTAAGCACTAGGTATGGTACACAATTATCGACTCGATTCATGAGATAAACTAATCATTTTATATACCTAGGTATAATTCGATTTCAAAGTGTAAAGTTAACTTTATTAATTCCTTTCCTAACAGAAAGGTAGGGAAAATGCTTTTTCTGTAACTTTTGTCAATTTTATTTCCTTATATTATTATTATTATAACTGCCGATATTAGTAGAAGCCTGCAATAACATCATAGTGAAAGCTTTTATTATTAAGCATGCTTATAATAAAAGCTTTCATGGTAAATCTATGGTTTCGCATAACGAGTTTTAGAAAACTTAGCTGTTTTAATTTTAATGCTTAACAATAACCGGGTCCTAAATTTGTAACGTTCCAGGTAAATTTTGAGATTGCAAGAATGCATATTCAAACTCATATATATATATAACCCTAGATCCCCGGGGCCCCGACCTTTTCAGGCATACCTACTGTATATTATGAATAAACGTTCATGTATCTACTAAAAAGTTCTTTTGAAACAGTTAAACTATTTTAGTTGGGAATAGTTTATATATTAGTCAAATATGTTTAACACAATTTGGTCGATGAAATTGTTACAGTTTGAATTTTTCTGGAATAGAATCGTGGTAGTATAGATACACGATTTAACTGGATATAAAATTTAACAATTTATTCCTAACGGGCCGCGTTCACAAATCACGTACGCTATGGGGTGTTTGTGATAGCGTAACAAAGTTCTACATGGGGTGTAAGTGGGTATTTGTGAAAGTGTAACGTTAGGATGTCAATGTAACGTCAATATATTTTTTTCAGAATGGAGGGTAAATTATCTCTTTCCCTGCGAGTACCTCTCTCATTAAAGTAAATTTATATCTTGAAAACTTTATACCTATGTACTAATTGTATACCTTTAATTTACTTAGTCCTAACAGTCAAGTCCTGCAAAAATGCAAAATAAAGGAATTTACCTACATACATACAACAGTCATGCATAGCTTGTAATATATGCATACTTATATTACGATCGAATTGTATTATTTATTATGGGGGTCTGCTACGTAGCGTAACATGATAATTTATGTGGCGTAACAGAGCGTAACAAGGGGGGAGGGTGTTCAAAAATGTCAAATTCAGCATAACGTTTCAGTGTGAACGTTATGTAAATCCTTAGTTTTGTTTAATTGGTCTTTATTTACATAAATGGGCATTCAATTAAATATATTTTACGTTTAGCTATTATGACTTCGGTAATTCTTATACATAGTTTTTATTTCCGTATCATGATATTAATATATTTTTGGTATTTTAAATTTTAGTTTCTTAAAATGAGATCAAATTTATCTTTGACTATCTAATTATCTTAATACAAAAATCATGTTCCATGAAAGTTTGGTGTGTGCTGCACTTATAATAAAAGACATTTGTACAAAGTGGCTATTTGCCATAAGAATAGGGTAAATTGACCTGGCAAATAGCCACTGCTGCATTTGTATTGTTGTATTTTTTATAATAGGGTTATAGTTAGATTTTATGGGTTATAGTTAGATTTTATGGTTTATAGTATGTTATTATTGCTCAAACCCTGACCCTAACACCTAACCAAAACACAAGCTTTTTATCAGCTCTAACCTTAATTGCATGTTTGTAACTACAGCTATGTTAGTTCAATTGAAAATCTATATAGCAAATATTTCATCACTTTAAAATTGTGCCTGGGTCTGAGTGCATACTGAATACATATAAAGAACTTTATGCTTCTACAAAATTCCACATCAACCATGTTCTGATGTTCAGTACATACTTCCACTGCTAATCATGTGTACCCAGTGGGTAGACATACTAAACAAACAGTCAATTAAACTATACCTGAACTGCATAGGGACCAAATTTTCTTATATGACATGGGGGATATCTTAGGGTAAAATTACAAAAATATTTTTTACAAAATTTATAAAATATGATTCACCATTTAAGATTAATACTTACAATATATCAAAAGTTGTATAAACAATCAATGATAAAGTTAAAATAATGTTTAACTTCAGAAATATATAATTTTCTCATTTACTAAAATTTATGATTTTCCCTATAGGTACATATACAATTCTTAGCGTCTTTTACTTTAATAATCCAATTAGTTATTAATCAGTTGTTGAAGTAAGTGGTATCTTTTAGAAAAAGCTACCATCTTGAGTAGGTATTATACCAATATTAAAAAATGTTTGCCTTAAAATTGCAATGAACATATAAAATTTAGAATTTAGCTTTCTTTTAACGAAGTGTCTAGGTTACCGACAGTAGGTAATGTACAAATACAAATAGTCAAATACAGGGTAATGTACCTCAATACAAATACTAGGTTACCTACATTAAATGCTAAGATTAGGGTAAGGGTTAGTAATACAAATGTGAGTTTACCAACAGCAATTAATAATCTTGTAATAAAATTAATTTCTGTCAGTAATCTAGCAATAATAAAACTGCATTACCTATTGTCGGTAACCTAGATGAAGTATCTAGGTTACCAACAGTAGATGCTAGGGTTAAATTACTGTCGGTAACCTATCAATAATAAAACTACATTGCCTACTGTCGGTAACCTAGACAGATCCTTCTTTTAAAAAGTTGAAATTTTTTATTTTGTATAACATTATTTTTTTAATTTATTATTCTTTATGTTTAACTAATTACAGAACATGGATATTAACAAATTATTTGAAACACTGTCTGTGGATGAAGTGAAAAAATTAGCAAGAAAGACAAGGTAAATTAACAATTATAATAAGTATAAGAGTGTAATACAAATGAGAATAAAATGGATCTACAAATCATTTTTTATCTCCATAATTTGTTCTATTTAAATTATCTTACACATTTCTCACTATATTATATATCTGAATAGTTATTGTAATATAAAACATTTATAGAAGTGACATTGAAATGAAGAAGGAAGAGTTGAGAATGTTAGTTGGTGAACGCTACAGAGACATTATTCTTGCTGCAGATACAATTTCTGAAATGAAAGAGTGTTCAACTAAAGTAAATATTTAGCAACTATTAAACATACAATTTTTACCTAATGTATTACATTTAGGATAATTTGTTATATCTTATGTGCATACCATTTTATATAGATAACTGACTCTCTTATGAGAATGAATCATCTATGTGAATCTTGGAATAGTAATTTATGTCATGGTACTCAATCACAAGCATTCAAAAAGAAAAGGTAATATGGTTTTTATTTGAAATAACTTTTTTAAGAAAGATTTTTAACTTTAAAAAGCTATTAAAATCACCTCAATTTCATTGAATAAAATATTTATACTGTAACATTGAATTTATTTTAGCTCATCCATGAAAGAAATTTCAGAAAATGTGAACAAGGCATCAGTAGCAGCCCAGCTAAAACTTCTACTGTCAATATCAGATATGGTAATAATCATTTCAGTGAATTTTGTATCATCCTTTGCATGTTTGAGCTTCAAAATTTGTCAACATGAACTCCTGACTTAATTCTATTCTAGTTTCTATATATGTAGAAACTAGGTGAAAGACCACATATCCTGATAATTGTAATATTATTTACCTTTGCATTTTCAATATGCAAATACCAACAATAAAATTTATAAACAGAGACGTTTTCTCTTCAGTTTTTCTAATTAATACCCTCTATGAATGCAGTAATTAATTAACTTTTGTCGATATTATTCTCCAAGATCTGGACAGCCCTAGAGGAAGAAAAATATGTCGATGCCAGTGTCATGTTTCTCACAGGCCAACAAGTGGCCACTCACCTGCAGCTGGGCAGTGAGATGAACTCTGCTGGTATCAATGGTATGGGTCTAGTGCACCGCCAGTGGGCAGCTCTGTCACATATAAAAGAGGCCATATTCACTGCCTGTCTACAATCTTTAGAAGCTGCAGACCTATCAACTCAGGTATCCATCTACTATGCCTATTAAATACTTTTATTTTGATGCATTGCAATATATGGCAGTTTAATTATACACATTATTTCCATTATTTAATTATGACAGACTACATCTGATGCATTGACCGCTTTGGTATTTCTCGAAGAATTAAATTCTGAACAAGTTCTTGATAAATATTTACAAGGAAGATTAGTAAGTTAATTTCAACAATTTATTGTTTTTATTTTTCTTGTCAATTAATTTTGGCACTTGGATATTTTTTCTAATCTTAAATTGACCTATGACTATACTAAATTATATAGACCAACTATGAAATATAATTTGTTTTAGCATGACAACTAAATCACTCAACCTAGAATAAATTGTGTTAATTTGCCTGTTTATCAAAAGTATACGTCTTACTACAATTATGTTGTCGAGTCATTTTCATTTATTTTTATTATAGAAATCTATAGACGATCATTTATCGACCCAGGAGTCCTCTGTGAAGGATCAACTCGTGGGAGTGATTACCAGTCTGCTGACAACTATTCATCATGCGTATCTCATATTCAACCGTCATGCTGGAGGTCAGTGTCATTATAGATCAGAGTGGGACAATATATACAAAAATAAAACTTTTTTCTACTTACATAGAAATATTCACTTTACTATCTATGCTTCAGTTAGAAAAGTTTTACTTTTCAAGGCATGGAGGATATTTTTATTTATAAACAAACAGGAAATGAGAAAACGTTTATTAACAGCATTCAAAGCTGGAGGATTGTTATAGAAAATATTAGTTGGAGGGCTGTTATAGAAAATATTAGTTGGAGGATTGTTATAGAAAATAT
>JAYJLU010077762.1:2793-16119 GCA_036873645.1 Minona dolichovesicula | reverse complement strand
ACACTGTTTTTAGTTTTTAATGCTCTGTTACAATTTTATTTTTTATTCAAGTTTACCTGGTGAGTAAGTTTATTTTAATTTTTAGGTGTACAAGTTCTGTTCACCTATGTGCGAGTTGACTTAGGTACGAGTTAACCTGTTCCCCAAGAATTATAATTAAATTAATTGTATTATATAAGTTGAATGAAAATATATGGATTTATCACTAGGGTATTTTACAAGATGAATAATTCATATTTCTAATATTTTTAGAAAATAATTAAAAGGTAAAGGTGATATTTGCACCATAAGTAAATAACTGTTTTCTATTGAATATTTTTCATTTTGCTTATAAATATAAAGAAATTAATAATCTGAAATTCTTTCATCAGAATAATATCACAATTCATAATTTTTTTAAACTATTGAAATTAATCAGAAAAATGCAAAAACTAACATGATTATTCAAATGAATATCTCGACATATAAAACTTCCATTAGCCTTATGAATTTGCTGATCTTGCAGGGGTTGGTCAAGATATGCCCCAAGAAAGTGATTTATGAACACTTTAGATAGTTTTATTTCCCAATTATTTAGAAGATTCATTGTCGTTCATATCATAAAAAACCAATCTCCATTTTTCAACATGTTGATTTTAACCGCGTATGGATCATATGATAGAAATTTATAATTGATAAATTTAAAGCTGTAAATGAAATTTTTCTAATTTGCGATAATGAATTGGAATTTAGGAGTTCATGACGTTTATATAACTTGATTAAAATAGTTAAATTGTAGATTAAAGTTTTTTATTAACCAAATTCTTCAATTCAGAATTATTAAATATCATAATAGTTAAGAATAAACGCTTCGAAATTTTTACATTATATGTTAAGCTACTATTCATACTATGTGTTAGCAGATTATCATAGTTTCTAGAACTTTGACGATATATTATCAATGGATAAATGTATAGGCATATATATTCCGGATTTTCCGAACAAGCATTTGGTCTCATATTCAGAAGATAGTTGCGTAAACATTTCCAAAATTGTACCACTTCATAAATGATGTTTTGTAGTTTATTCTTTTCCATAAAATACTTATTTTTGAAGTAGTTCTCAAATCTCATTGCAATACTAGAAAAAACTCACATATTACAGAGTCTCCTCTATTACGGCTCCCAACTCAATGTAGATTCAATTTTATGTAGGCATCCAAAAGATTGTTAAGCTGCAAAGGAGAGCTCATAAAATCATCTGGGGTCACTGTCATCTGGACTGCCTGCCCGAGCCCGGCCAAAGAAGACTCAGTATCTCTATGAATCTATTCAAAAAAGCTTTAACAAATCGTGACCACATGTTGCGCACATTTTTACCCCTATACTCTGTTGCCCAGTATGGTCGTAGACTGAATGTCCCAGCAGCGAGCAGTACTAGAAGAATAAACGCTTTCATTTTTAAAATGACTCTTCTGTATAATTCAATGGATACTTAGTATTCCTTCTATTTCTCCTTTGAATTTATTTTTACAATTATCGTATCAATTTAATTCATCTATTCCTCTTGATCAATGTATGTATATGAATTCTGTAAATTATTGCTTTTGATTCCTAATTTCATATGATATCTAATAAACACCTAAAATAGTATACTAATTAATTGACGACTAATGGAAAGTCAACATGAAATAGTTATATTAAACTGTTTTTATTTGTAAATAAGATTCTAGAAAGCTGTGATAATCAATTCGATCCTATGTTAACATATAAGATCAAATCAAATGTGCCAATTTAGAGTTCTCTTAATTTACTAAATACACTTTTATTCCTGTCAATAATTATAGCCATCGATATGCAATTTTATGAAAGAACGGAGCACATGATATAAAAGTGTGATCGTAACTGCATAAAGAATTAACAGATTAGCTCATTGGAAATACGAGGATTAAACCCAAAGACGGGTCAGCTTTTAAATCGACAATGAAAATAAATTAAATCAACTGCAACAATTAGTGTAATTAAATTATATTATAGATTATTAAAATTTGTATTACAATCAAAAAACACATTCATAGAAGAAGCTATTGAAAGTCAAACAGAAGATATTTGTCTAATAGATGAATCGTCTGCACCATTTATTACATAACTATTAAAATTGAAACACTGGTCGTAAAATGACTACACAAAACCCCGCACAGAATAATTTAAGAAAACATTTTATAAAGATTTAAAATCAGAGTGACTTGATAAATCAAATGAATCATAATGGCACTATAAGAAATACTTAAATCGATATTCATGTTTCTTACATAATTCCAGTTAACAGAAAACAAAACAACTAAATTATTCCTTACATCAAAATGAAACAAGTACTGTGATCTTGTCTCTAGTCTGATAACATTAACCACTAAGGAAAGACATACAGAATCCATTGTTAAGAATATTATAGGATTAAGATGTATGCAATTACACAGATGCAGATATTATATACAAATGAAAGTAAATCAACAAAATGCATTTAGAAACTTGGAATAAAGATCTTTCAACACATATATGTAGGTATATAAAGTACTATGTGTGCATTATTATATGAATGTTACTCAATCCATCAAACAATCCTAACTTGCTGTAATGCATTCTCTTATTCCTAAAAACAATGTTTCAGATATGTACTAAGCTTTATAATTATATATTAAAAATTAAATGCGCCCAATTCAATAATGAAAACATTTTAAATGGACAAATGCCATGTCAAAAAGTTATCTATATTTAATATTTGAAGTATAATCTAATTCCTAATATTTTATGGATACTGTAATAACTGAGACAGACATATAAACTGACATTACTCCAGGCAAAAAAGTAAAAAACTTTTAGAAAAAACATCAAATAGTGGAACGTTAACATTAAATCGCCATCGTCAACAAAAGAAAACAACTTTAAAAAAAAGAAAGAATTGAAAGATACATTTCAGTGTAATAATTGTCTAGACACAGAGGAGTCCCCTCAAGGTTTCGCCTTGGAGGAGGATGGATACCTCAATCCGTTGTAAGATTTCGGTTTAGATTTAGCATCAAAAATCTTTGAAATAGCATCCTTCTCCTCCTGAGTTAATTGTCTCGCCTTGGGAAATTCAACGTCGAATGTGATGTGTAGAGATCCCTTTACGCGATTATTTTCATAATTTGGCATACCCTCGTTGGGCTTTTTCAATACAGCACCGGGCCAGGTGACTTTCTCTCGCGTCACTTTCACCTAATAAAAAAGATGATGAAATCAATCAATATGTCCAGTAAAAGCTAGCATGCGTATAATATTCACTACTATAAGATTGAAAGACCAGATCTTAAACCTCAGCTTGCTATGATTGGTATTCTAACTGAGGAAAAAAAGCGATAATTATCATCATTAGCGACAAGGTAAAACTTAAACCTCCAAGATGTCTGATCATGAGATACCCATAGAGTAATACACTCTCAAAATATTGAAATGCATATCGATGGTTTGTTAGATTACACGCGGCTGACAAATTCCTATCTCCGCCATTATTAAACTAACAATTTCACTTTATCGCCTCACTTAAACGCTTTCTCTGATTTTAACAATTCTTATATCTTTGGAAGCGCTTAATGTATACGTTCTTTCAATGAGCGAATTATTAAAATCAGAAAAGGAGAGGCGATAAATTAAAATGGTAGTTTTATAATGGCGGAATCTACAACCATCGATGGTACATTTCAATATTTTGAGAGTGAAAAGACTGTGATGAGACCGGAGTGACCATTAATATTGATAGAATGATGACAAATGACACTGGTAAATGCCCTATCTGGAGTTGGAGCATTTGAATGAATCATTACTTACGCAATTAAGTATTTTTTCTGGTGGTTCATTTACATATGTATGTATATGGAAGTAAGGAATGATAAATGAATCTCTATACCTTGTGACTATCCAAATGTTGTATTTCAATTGTGAAACCATTGAGAGCATCCTTCAAACTGATTGTAATGTTTGTGTATAAATCATCACCTAATCGCTCAAATCTCTTATGCCTGAAATAAAAACAACAGAATAAAGAATTCTTACCTGATATCACTGTATGTTTTAATAAGGATAATTCTTCACTTACGGAGTTTGTCTTATTTTAAATTTGAGGTCACCTGGTTCACCGTCCATGTGGGGCTCTCCCTCAGCCACAAAGGGGTACACTTGTCCATCTCGCATGCCTGGTTCAATTTCTATTTCCAACAGCTTTTCTTCAGGAACAAATCTAAGAAAAATCAACGTTTTTTATTATAAAAGACCGAATATTATGTGGATTGTTTGTAGTATAACTTCTTTATCTAGACGATTATTTTGCCATTTCAAAAAGTTGAAATGCTTTACATAACTTACTTTACATTTGGACATTCATCACACACTTGCTCTTGCATCATTTGGAATTGACCGGGCCCAATTTGAGTGGTGCGCATTTCGTATCGGCAATTACAACGCCTAGTGCCGGATGTTGGCTTTTTAACAGACTTATATCGAACAACTTCAACAAAATTACCATTATACAACTCTTCTAGAGTAACAAATAAGTCCATCGTTACATCACCACCTCGCGGAATGTCTCTTTGTTGATTCCTACCACCACCACCACCGAAATCAAACACATCCCCGAAAAAGCTTCCAAAGGGATCGCCCCCACCAAAACCATTATCATCTTTCAATCCCTCTTCACCATGACGATCATAGATTTTTCTCTTTTCATCATCAGATAAGGCCTATGTAAAAATGTATATTTAAACATGAAACTTGTGAATTATTAGGAACATCTAAATTTATCATGATTTATACTAAAAATAAGTAATATTAAAAAATAACCCACCTCATATGCAGAATTAAGATCTCTAAACCTTTCATCAGCTTTAGGATCATCTTTATTTTTATCTGGATGAAGTTGTTTGGCTAAATTCCTATAAGCCTTCTTGATCTGGTTTTTTGTTGCAGACCTCTGAACATTCAAAATTTTATAGAAATCTCGTCTAAAATAATGTGAATATACATGAAATATTATAAATTGATTTAGAATACCCTTGTTAAAAGTTAGTTTCAAAGTAAACTTTAAAATAGACATGTGATATCAGATACCAGGAATATTAAGCAAGCTGTATATATTTAGACACTTTCCTTGTTCAACAGAACTTGATCAAAATTTTCTGATTGTCTAGTTTGTTCTACATGTGAACTAGCCATTTTCCAAACATTAACAATATGATAATCAAGAAACATTGGATGGAATTACCCAATGGAAAATCTGATCAATTATAACAAAAACATACAATGTACTTGGGAAACTTAGTTATCAGCGCCAAAGTACTTTAAGTATTAGACATTGTTGATGACAATGACACACATAACTAAGTGATTGGTAATGTTTGATAGTGTTAAGAAATGAGATGAAATGCAAATGAAAGTTATACATCTAAACACCATTACAAGCATTAAGCTTGCACCAATTTTATATTATTTTATGAAGCTTAAGGCCATATGAAGCATTCATTGATCAATCAAAGAAAATGCAGTATGAACAGACAGACAATTCAGTATGCTTTTCTTTGATCGATCAATGAACAAACAGGCCTTTATTTAATCAATTTAATTTTAGCAACTCAGTAGGTAGCATGACTGCCCCTAAATTAAGCAGGATTAAGTCTCATCAATTGGCAAAAATTATTTGTAAAGCTACTAATTAGAACTTGAAGTGCCATGATAAAGTGATGCAGGTGTAAAATGCTCAGCATCAGGGACCATGAATCAAGCTTATGGCTTATCTTTCCTGAATCTGTAACAATTGGAGTTTGTCAGATTGGGAAAATAACTCCTTGAAAAAATACATGAAAAGAGTAAACATGCATAGATCAGTTATAGATAAAGGCACAAATTAATTATAAATTATTTTAATTGTTTCTTTTGCAAAATATTAAGCATAATCATAGGTATAATGACCTTATACATGAACAACTCATTCAACAGCATTTATTCTTGTTGTACATATACAAGGCTATTCAAATCTTTAGCAACTTAATTATTATTTGGAACCTAAAATAATAAGTATGAATATAAATAATCTACAAATAAAAGTGAGTTATAAAATAAACACTGAAATATATTTTAAAGGAATATGAGTTTGAGGGTTCCCTGATTTTATATTCTTGTGGATGTTCTAGTAAATAGATACTTTCAGGGCCATAGGAAGGTTTATTCAAAAGAGCTCATTACAAAGGATATTATTTATTCTTATAATGACTAAGTAAAAGAATACTTTTAATACAAGAACGACCATATCACCATTATTAAATTTATAGAGTATTTCATATTAACATTAAATCAGTATAGGCTATACATTGCAAATAAAATTGATAATTTATACACAAACATTTAGAATATCTTGTCTCTGTGCTACCAATTATCACCATTGATAGCTATAGAACTAATTCTATGCTGGTGGTGTCATATTAATCCTATATTTCTTATATGTATTAATAGTTATGATTAAATGAAATATCTATGATGCTTCTAGAAAATTATTGTCTCTGTACTGCAAATAAAAACGACTAGATATAGTGTCCACAGTGACCACAGTGACAATTTGTGATGAAATTGTCTTATTAAATAGTCGTTTTTATTTGCAGTGTGTTTTTAATCCAATGATTAAGGGAATGTTATATTTTATTAGAAAGAGTGCATCTATACCCATTTTCCTATGGCCATGATTTTGAATTGTTTTTTTTGCATTTATTGATTACAAATGCTATCAGGCGCGTTTTCCGGCGCACGCCCCCCTAAATTTGTAAGGGCGCCTAATAAGCATGTTAAAAAAAATTACACCTTGAAAATGTGAGACTAGAGACAACACAAAATTGTTCAAGTTACGCCTATCGTATTTCTAACGCCCCCTCTAACTCCAAAACCTGGGCATGTCCCTGGTTATTATTACATGAAATTCAAACTGAAGAAGAAATGCAAGAAAAAAAGTATTACTAAATATCCAACCATCATTATGATATAATAAGATATCTCTATATAGCATTCCTGAGAGTTTGAATCCTAGTTTGAGGATTTCTTAAAATGAAATGTTAAAAAGTAGAGGATAACTGTAGAGGATATGATATCTTATTAACTATCTAATATATAAGTAAAGAGCAGTCATTATTATAAACATGTAATGCCATGAATTTTAATGACAATACCAAATACAATTAAATTGAAAAAATAATTTATTCAGGGTTTTAAGACAGAATCCAATAATTCTACTTAAAAATATAACTAGATGACTGATAACAGCAAGGATCAAAATATAACTCTTGTAGATCTTATTTAACAAATAAATATGGATCATTGCTCTTCAAAATCTATATTACAGATAATACTAATCTGTCAGCTTATCCTACTCAATTTAAAAGTTATTATCAAAAATTACAATTAATGCCTTGTCTGAAGTTTCTGTCTATGCCCATCAGAACACAATGTCAGTTAACAAAGACAAAATTCAAGCCATGTTTAACTTTAATATCATCATATCTAGCAGAAGGAAAAACTAACTTGGTGGAAGTTTTACAAAAATGTTATATGTCTACCTAAAGAAGATAAAGATCTATAAGGATAATTATTTAATTTTCCATCTAGGCAAGACAGACATATAACACCTTCCTATATTGTATAAATACAAAAATAAAGCAAATAATAAACATTCAATATATGTAGGACAAAGTGATTTTGCGTAAATTGAACTAAATATGTAGTGAACCTTATTTACCCGCCATAAGTAATAGACAATATAGATATTAGAAGTAGAATTAAAAAATATATTCCTTTCATTTTTTCAAAATAATATTACAGCAAGCCGTAAGCTTGTGAATATTTTATTGGTTGTACTCATAACCTTTATTTATCAACTTTTAAAAATAGATAATTAAAACACATAATATTTTTCTTCGAAATATTTTGATAAATCCTCAGTTCCAAATGTTTAATATCCTATAGATTAGAAATTATGTACTACATCATTCTATGTGAGACAACGCGTTTATTTCATTTGTGTTTCATCAATTTACAGAGACACTTGAGAAAAAAAAGTTTTTAGAATATATTATGCATAAGTGTTTAAATAATTTGAATCAGTGTCTTCAAATAAGCGGAATTTTTTACTTTTCTACCTCAAGTTTCTATCTTGTATTTATGTTGAAATATTGACTGATTACTTAGTTTTAGAATGACAAAAAATAGGGTTTTTGCAATTGGATTGGGAATGACTAAGGTAAACCTATGTTATGTTATACGCTCTTTATTCTTTAATTCATGTTAATTTAATCCGTTCCTAAAAGTTAATTATTTTTCTGGAGGCACCAAGGCTTTTTTTCTATTTCAATAAAAAAAACATCTCTATTGCATATGTTGACAATAAATTCAAGTCAAGCTGGTGACAACACAACATCAGTCAGAACATATGCTTTTAAATTTTACTTTTCTTGTTTTGTTTTCATGTAATGACATTTTCATGTATAGAAAGATTTATGGTTATATACATTGCAAATAAAAATGACTATTTAATAGACAATTTCATCACAAATTGTCACTTTGGTACCGCCTGCCAACTAGATATTCATATAGATTAAGTATAACTTGTTTCTGTGGTACCACTATATCTAGTCCTTTTTATTTGCAGTGTATGATATAAAATATATACATGCGTGTATGTAAAATCTTTTGAGACTAAAATTTAAGGGCACTTCAAATAAAAATACTACAGCATGAGGTCAACCAGTGAAAATGTCTTAATTAGAATTACAATAACTTATAGAACAGATATTGATTTATAGAGCTTGATGTGGGAACATTCACATTTCACCAGCTATGTTTTACATAGATGCTAGAAACTTGCTGAACCACAGTAAATTATGATTTTGTATTTATCTAATGTATTTTTTGGAATGTACCAAACAATTAATTATGTATTATTAATCAACCAAATTTAAGCAGGAATTTCATTGATTCTTTGAATTAAGAATCATTATATGCTAAAGATTTTTTAGTTGAAAATGAATACCTATAGTTTTAAATAAAAATGGTTATTCTCAATAAAACAGCATTAAAATCTACATTTCAAAGCCAGGATTACAAATAACTAGCTATCCCTTGCAACCAAGTTACTTTTTCCAGATCTACCCAATAAATGACAGTCTACTGAAGTAAAACACCAATATAGACAGCATCTGTACTGGTGTCTATATAATACATGTCTGGTGTAATACACCAGCTATCACTGTTGGATACAACAGTTATTTCTACATTTATGCAACCACAACTGCCTCCTGACACTAATATTGTACTGTTCACATCTTTTTGAGAATTATACACTATTACTGACTCTTTTAACATAAAACACAGTCATTTCTGAGAATTAAGAAAATTCCAAGAAGTTACAACTTCAAATTAGGGTTCAACTTAATACAAGTGGGTTATCAATATGGTTTTAAAAGTTTCCAGCATTTATATAAAACATAACCAGTTGTTTGTGAATTTTGAATAGCACTGTACTTATTTAAAAGTAACCAATAAGTATTTTAGAATATTCGTCAAATTTTTTAACAAATTAATATCAACAGTTTTTTCCTACCAATTATTTCATTAATTTTCTATTTTTAAGTTTTGACTTTCCATTATCATCATGAGCTTCTTCTAATATGAGATACCTGCTGTATTTTTAAACATTCAATACATCTTTTATGTTAAAAAAGATAGATTTTGCTAATGTTGACATTCAACAATTGAAACACTATTAAAACAGGACATTTTAGAATTATTGTCTTGAAAATAGAAAGATTATGTTATAATCAAATCATTCTGTACTTCTAATTAACACACTTATAAATTTTCAGTTTGAGAAACCTGGAAGAAGAGAAAATTTTGATTATCCTGATATGGCTAAAGAGGCCTGTAAGAAATATTTATAAAATTCAAAATCCCATGTTTCCCAATTTTATTGATTATTTATTGTATTATTCATTGCAGGCTCAAAAGCATTGCAAGATGCCAATATTGATTATTCACTAGTTGAACATGCTGTATGTGCATATGTTTATGGTAAGAAGCAAAGCCTATTCAAATAGTACTCTTTATATTGGACAAGACTTTAATCTAAATACAATTTATGATATTATTAGGAGATAGTACTTGTGGTCAAAGAGCCGTCTATGACATTGGGATGACAGGGATTCCAGTATATAATGTATGTTGACTTTATCTTATTTTAGTAATAACCAGTGGGAATTGTGAAGCTATTTTTTACTATCAATAATGTCAAAATTTAAACAAACACTGCTTATAAATAATTAAATTGTTTTTCTTTTTGAATCCTTCACATTTCCACATATATGTAACTTAAACTAAAATTTAAATTACTATCAATTTTTGTTTGGATGAGAAAAAAATGGTTTACAAATTTTTAGAAACATCAAAATAGCAAAAGATTAAGTATTAAGTCAATAATTTATGAAATGTTTAATATATTTTACTAAACTGATACAGGCTTATCAGTTTTTATTATTTGTTGGTTTCAACAGGTGAACAATAACTGCTCAACAGGATCTACTGCTCTTTTTATTGGTCGCAATATAATTTTGGGTGGCTTGGCAAACTGTGTGCTTTGTCTGGGATTTGAAAAGATGGAGAGGGGATCCTTATCATCAAAAGTAGGAATGGAAAATCATACTTATAACCATTCAATATTATTAATCTACAGATCTAACTTTTAGGCATTACTTTCTTTTCTTATAGTATACTGATCGTGCTAATCCAGTTGAAAGACATGTTGAAGTAATGGCTAATACTTTTGGATTAGAGGCTGCTCCTATCACTGCCCAAATGTTTGGCAATGCCGGTAGAGAGCATATGCAGAAATATGGTAGGTATTGCCCATAATAGAATCTGTTTTTCATACATCGATCTTTGATAGATTTTATTTTATTTTTAAAGCAAATAATTAGTTAATTAGATATTATATCATGTTATGATAGCAGAGTCCGATGTTTATATTATAAGAATACATACTCTTGTCGATAAATTGATATAATTTATGACAATTTCATTTTGATTGTTATCAATCATTAATCATTTTGCCTTATCAAGGTACCAAGCCAGAACACTTCGCAAAAATCGCTTACAAGAATCACAAGCATTCAGTGAATAACCCGTAAGTCAACTGTGAGGCACTTGAAATTGAGTCACTTAGATTCAGTGCCTCTGTACTTTTCAACAGTACTTATGTTTTATTCATCTTCATCTCGATAGTATTACACGTCAGATACAGGGAGGCATATTTACTGGAAAGCATTTCTATCATTTAAATTTGAGGCATTTATCTATTGGCATTGATTAGTTAGGTCAACCTCCAACTCTACTATGGAATACCACTCATCATTTCATAGGAGGTGCGAAAAATAGTCCCGTATCTACATTATGTAAGCGTGGATTAAATCTACATAGAATTGTGGGGTTGACATTTCCTCATAGACCCTTAAACCCAATGTTCTCATATTCTCAAATCAAAAAGCAAACTTTCAATTTGCCAATGACCATCATTCACACTGGACAGAAGATGACTGGAAAACAGTCCTATAGAGTGACGAAACCACAAGTGATTGTCCAAAGCTTGTGAGAATGCTTGGGAGGCTTATGTGGTTGAGAGTGCAATGAATTCAGCACAAGAAGTACATCAATGACATGGATCAACCAGTCCAGCAGATTCACAATATTTCCCAGATAGACGGGGCATATATCAGCAGGATAATGCGTCTCTTCTTATGTAAGCAAAGCTTATTTATGGCATCAACTGTCTAGCAAGTCCTGACGTAAATCCATTTGAAAATTTGTGGACAATCTTGAAAGACTTTTTGCATCGCTCACGTGTTTCCCAGCTCACTGATAAGAAGTTATATTCCTAGACATTTTGTTAGATTTTATAACAAATTCACAACCACAAACCCTAAATCTATTGTTAATCAGTGAAGTGTGTCTTTAACACGATCTAATCTTAATTTAGGGCTGAAAACGATTTTTTTAAAAATTTTATATAACTTCCAAAATTACAATAAAATTTTGAATGATAAAGGGGTTCATTATGTTTAATTATGCCACTCCAGACCTTTCCGATTTATAATCTATTAAATTAAAGTAAATTAAAGCTACTATAACTGGCAACGATTTGGTAGGTCAAATTAAAATACACGTGAAAATGTTTTCGGAGGGGGGCTTCGCCCCCAAACCTGACCTAGATATACCCCCATTATAGACTCGCTTCGTTTGCCATGGGTCATCCATCTCGTCATGTCCTAATTTTCCGGCTTTTTATTTTTGTCTTAATCCCATGCCTGTTAATTAAAGTTAATAGTTTTAATCCATTCAAGAATAGGATGCGCATGAGTGATTTACTTTGTTTATTATAGACTATCCTCGGCCTGTTTTGAATCAATACATATAACCTAACCAGGTGTTATTGTTTATTTCATTACCAGTGAAACAAACATATTATGCTTGCTTGTACGTATGTCTATAAAGATGTGTCTAGTAGTTTTTACAAACAGTTATTATAGTTTGTTGATTCATTCGTGACCAGTTGTGCATAGTATCGATACGGATTCATTAGAATTTGTGTGAATCTATTCACAGTTGTAACATTTGCCGTTGTCTGTGTTGTTGGTTGAATTAGAATTCATTGTGAGGTGGTGGAAATAAACTGAACGTTCAATGTTTATTGGATCGACCTGCTTTTAACAATCCCCAATTCACTGGATTAGATGCATAAGATGTCAAATGTGACTGATTTACCAATCTATTTGAATAGTTCCTCCTCTGTGAAGAATCTCTATGATCAAAAGGGTGCTGCGATCTATATTTTTGTGGTAGTCGCTTTTTACAGTCTGGGAGTGTTCTGCTTTGTAATCTTTCTCACTCGAAAGCGGTCAAAATTTGGTGCCTTAGATGAACAAGCCGAAAACTACCATAAATATTCTTCCATTGTACAGCGTCAGGCCCGACTCGACGAAGTTCTATTACATATTGACGAATCTGTGATGTATAAGGGGCACAGAGGAAGAAAAAAACCAAAAGGTTACATTAAAAAACATTCTACTGGGAATGCTTCTTCTATCATTCTGCACGAATGCATTTTTGACAATGACTCTGACAATTATCATGGAAGGATGGCCACTTTATGAGAGTGTTCCGGTTCATATATAATACTGTACATTGATTGATTCAATTGAATATTTGACCAGAGAAATCGATTCATTACTAT
>JAYJLU010077761.1:0-23832 GCA_036873645.1 Minona dolichovesicula | reverse complement strand
CGAAATCGACATCACGGTCGTTCTAGGTATACCTTCGATTTTTATGCACTTGCCAAATGTGAAAATCAAAAATATAGGTAGATTTTAAATAAGTCTAGGCGAAACGAATAAAATTCATAAAATTTCAGCGTGCATCGCGAAGTTATATGGAAACTACAAATAATTCAAAAGTGTAGATCATGTCGATTTCGACATCGCGGTCGTTCTCTAGTGTTAAAGGATGGTCCATATTAGACGAAACTCTCCTAGACAAATCACGACATAAGGACTCGCAGTAACACATGATGCTGGTTTTCGGCTGTTCTGAATTGATGATATGATATAACATCGCTTTTTGAATTTAATCAATTTGTCCTTCAGGTTTACAGGGATGTTACAGAAGCAGGGATAACAATATGTAATTAAGGATTGTATCATGTATTGGTATAGAATTTAATACATAACTGTGTAGAACATCCAGATCTTCTTAAGAGTAGGTACTAGATTAAATATGCGTATGGTAGCTTCTTCAATAGCTCCCGGCGAAATGAAAATTAGTAAATCTTACTAAGATCTTCCTACCTTGCTAAAACATGCTAAAAATTACTAAGATCTTAATAAGAGCTTAAAACGTTGGCCAGAGTTTCTCATTGAAATTTCAATCAGATGTAATTGCTTATTTGTTCTATATTTGAGTAACAAATTTTATATACCTTCTATATTCCTCAGAAACATTTGTTTGCTCTACAAAGATTATTTCTGATTACTTGTAAGCTAATAATCATTGAAAGAAATCTCAGAAATAATCACAAAAGAACTGAAATCGATCTTCTTTATTTTGTGGATTGGCCCTTTTAGGGAGATAAAATAAGGATTTTTAAACTAAGCAGTGACATGCTTCAAAATATTAAATTCATTCTTGCCTGTGAGCTGCTTAATGGAAGTTATATTCAAACATTAAATTTTGCTGATTACGAAACATTTGATGTATCTTAAAAAATAAATAATTTTATTTTGTTTTTTCCTGTATTGCATTTACTTTCGTTCTTATTTATAGTATAAGCAACATAAAAATGGGTCGTAAGAAGAAAAAGCAGCTAAAACCATGGTGCTGGTATCCTTTTATGTGAAATTATTAGCGGTAGTAAAATTTTATATGTTATATCTATACGTAGCATAAACTATTTATTTGAAATCGTCCTTGCTTCTCACTTAAGTTTGATTATTTCATGCTTCAAAATTTCATAAATATCAAAAATGTTGAAATACTTGATATATGCATCTTTTTCAGTCACACATGATATATTTTATGTTAGAGTTAGGGTTAATTCTGAATTTGATATTATGTTTTTACTATTGTAACCATAATTCGATGTCTGTAACTAATAGTCTATTTAACCAGATAAAAAATTGAACAACTAAAATAATGACCATAGTTCACAATAAGAAACATGTTAGGCATTGAAATAAATAAATACTTACCTAATATTTATTTGGCTTAATACTGTACATATATTCTCCTCTCAAATTAGGGTAACTTGCGCATAAGTCAACTTGTACATAGGTGAAAATAAACTTACTCAGATAATAAAAACTAAAATTGAACAGAGCATTAAAAACCATGTTTTTTAAACAGGAATACAATATATCACAAATTTTAGCTATGATGACTAGATACCAGTTGATATTCTTGTTTGACTATGTTGACAATGAATTACATTGACAATCCATATAAAAGTTTACAACTGGTCACCACCATGCATACAAACAAACATGTTATTAATATTTACAATACAATTAGTTAATGGAATTCAACAAAATGTTTAGCTAGAAATATGCATATAGACAGTATCGAACATTTAATACAATTCAGATTTCTTTTTCTACATCAATCTAGAAAACTATCGAAAGTATACAAATATAAAAATGCTAGTGACCAGTTTAAACTTGTTTATTGGTTGACAAATATTTGGATCAGTTGGCAATCAGTATCTAACCTTTTTTACATTTTTAGGTTTACAACTGATTGAACCAGTTACAATACATTTCCCTTTATAATATATATATATGTGATAGTTAATAATGGGAACAGGTCAACTCGTACCTAAGTCACCTCACACTCAATCCCTCACACTAGGTGAACTTGTACACTAAAAAAATAAACTAAAGGGTTAGGGTTAGGATCAATCTTAGCAACTTTATTCCTTGGGACCCAACCTAGAACACCAGAGAAGTAAAGACATTAGATACAATGTTGACTTGGGTATGAGTTGACCTGAATTCTTAATAATTTATCCAAATCATCAATTGATGGGTTTGTGTAAAATTGGAAATAATTCACTCCCTAATCAAAATTGAGATTTTTGGGTATGTGATAAAATGTGAACCACCAAAAATGACAAACCACTTCCCATCTTGAACCTTAATAAATTAATGCGAACAACCAAAAGCATAAAGCAAATTATATTATGTGACTATAAATGCAGAATTTATTCAGATATGCTTATAGTTCAATAAAAATGCTAAAATTTTATGTTTAAAAAACAAAATAAAAACAATACGAACCTCTCTTAATCACTGCGAACTATCAACCAATCAAAAGGAGGTAACTTCTTTTATAACATTTACATATATTAACATAAAATCTATACAAAAATTGTTGTCTGTGAAAAAGTTAGGGAAGCTAGAGTTTAAATTGCATTCTTTGAGCTTTTGAAGAGCTCGGTAACTAGATAGAAGCATACTATTTTGATAGTATATTCTTGATGGAGAGTCAAATAGATTGGGTAATAGTTCCCAGTGATTATGAGAGGTTTGTATTGTTTTTTAAACGTTAAATTTTAGCTTTTGTATTGAACTATAAGCATATCTGAATAAATTTTGGTTATTATTCTGCATTTATAGTCACATAATATAATTTGCTTTATGCAAGCTTACTCTTAATGGTTCACATTTTATCACTTACCAATTTGTGGTATGGAAGGTATTTCTAGAGCTAGCTGGTCAATATGAGTGTATGAAAAATTAGGTAATTTATCAGTAGCTTTCATACTTATACAGGGGTGAAAATGAAATATTATAGCAACTCGCATTTAAAAACTCCTCGCCCACTTTCTAATCTACCTGACCACTAAATTATTCCACATTGGAATAGACATTGTCAATATTGGACACAAAATGAAGTTGTGATTGCTCTAGTTTCAGAGAAACTGCTTATTATCTTATTGCAATGCTCACATTGCTGTGTACCTACACCTTTATAATCAGCCAGAAAGAATCACTGCAGATTTTAAAAACAATGATTGGTATAACGTGAGTCGCTCAACTGTTTGCAATGCGATCATCAGAAATATTCACATTTCTCTCTCTATCATTAGGTACCTTATGTATATTAATCAAGAATGCGCCAGTTAAATCCAAGTTGAATCTTTATTTCTATTGTAGGGTCATTTTCCAGGCATATTCTAAATTTTACAAATGTTATAGGTGAGTGTGCCATTCAACTATCAGAGAGAGAAAAGATTAGCGCCTGCCACACACACCTATTACAACAAATGATAGATTAACTAGAGAAAAGATGTTTTCTATACACCTTGTCTTGGAAAATCAAGTTGCCAGCTGGGCACCTAGGTTAATAAACCAAATGCAATCGGCACCAGCAACCAGGCGGACTTAATTTTCACCTCGCTTATATTATTAGATACATTTTCAAAATTGCTCTTATATTAAATATTTTGACATATTCAATTTGCAATATTTGCTGGATTTTACTGTGTATTATTCAAAATATCTATCTTTTTTCTTGACACAATATCATCATTTTTTTATATTTGGTCTACCTTATGAAATGATTAAAGGTCACAAGATTAGAAGGATGGAAAATGTATAGCAGTGTTAAAAACAATATGAATTATTTAAAATATCCCACTATATAGATTAAATGGCATGGTATTTAAGTGTTAAAGTATTTTCTAATTCACCTAATTATTATTTTATGCGTGTGTTCATGAAATTTGTAATTAAAGATTGTCATAAATTCGTGAATTAAGTAATTTAAATCATAGTCAAATAAAAATGTTCAAAAATTGTCATCTTAATTTGTAGAAGTTCTGTAATTAATGCACACTGACATTATGTATAGCTTATAATGAAAGTTTGTCCTTAACCATATGTCATTAGGTATTGTAATCGAGAATTTGATGATGAAAAGATTTTGATTCAGCATCAGAAAGCCAAGCACTTTAAGTGCCATATTTGTCATAAAAAGCTGTTCACAGGACCTGGCTTAGCTATTCACTGTTTGCAGGTAAGTCAATAAACTTTTACCATTAATTCTAAGCTAGATTCATCAATTCAAGAAAAATTACTGTTTATTATCAGGTCCACAAAGAAAAAGTTGATGGTATTCCCAATTCACTCCCTAATCGGAAAGATACTTCTATTGAGATCTATGGTATGGAAGGTATTCCTAGAGCTGATCAACGTGAATATGAGTGTCAAAAATTAGGCATTGAAGGTAATTTATCAGTAGCTCCATACTTAATATTATTAGATACATTTTCAAAATTGCTCTTATATTATTTAAATATTTTACTTATTAAATTTTCAATTTGAAATATTGGCTGGATTTTATTGTGTAGTGGTCAAAATATTCATTTTGATACCAGTAATTTGTAGCATAAAATTATTTTTTCATAGAGTAGGTACTTTGAAAATTATGGAACAGATAATCTAAAAGAATTGGAAAGAATGTTTTTTTTAAAGTTTTTTTAATTTTTGTATTGTTTTAATATTACAATATATGCTTTTAATAAATATAGTCTTATTTGAAATGAGACCATATCAAAGTATTTAATATATGAAAGTATATAATTAAAGCTTATTACTATGGTTGGGATTCCCTACTTACAGAAAAGTTGTCAATTAGAAATTCTGACATGAGTCCTACACACCTGTTTACGATTGGAAGTAATCCAAGGTAGTCTCAATTTGAGTGTAAATACTGTAAATTGTCTCTATACTTAATAGTGCTTGGTGATTTAGGCAATATAATTTTGCGAATCGGGTGTTTGTCTATTTGCACTGTAACTCCTGTTTTAATTACAATCTCTGTCATTTTGCCTACTCCTTTCTCATATCCTAATACAATCACTACTATCTCTTTAATTAACTTAGAATTATTAGATTGTTACTTCTTGTATTTTATTAACTGATTAATCATTTTTTGATTGTTTTCTTATACCGACATTTTATTTCTGCTCAATTAATAAATCCTAAACAAAACTATTCTTATAAATAGTAAATTTGATCGGTATGTCCAATCACCTGTGTATTTGCATTGCAATCAAGCTTTACTTTGTGTAGCCCATCGCTGTTGTTCAATTCCTTTATAATCGATGAATATCGATTATTTTAGATGTTCCCAATGGTAAGTTTTGTAATGAGTGATTGAATGCTTGTTTTTATATTTCTTTATTATTTTTTCTGTTAAATTGATCTATTCGGGAGTTAAATGAAGACATTTATTCGTTTTGAAGAATCATTCCAAACATCACTATGAATTACAATTCCATATTATTCAATTGCAAGATTATATAAAGTTGGGATTCTCTAAATTACAGGAAAATTGTGGCAGACAGACTATTTAGACATAAATAAAATGTCTGAATGCACAACTTCTTATTTGAGTTTGCTAAAAGTGTAATCACTGTGACTAAAGGGGCAACTGTGTATGTAACATTTATGCGAAATGCTTCTAGTTTTAGTACCAACATAAAGATGATCTTCTGTGTTATATTCGCTAGCTTTTTGGATTTAAACCAGCTGAAACATTATCGACTTAGCCTATTCGCATTGTTGCCTTTATGAATAATATAAAATTTTAAAAAATATCTTCATTTCCGCTGTTAATACGTTCGGTATTACCCATGTAATGCATTTCGATTACTTTAATACCATTGTTTCCGAACTGAAGAATTGAATATTCATAAAAGGGTCCGTCGACGCCTAAAAGGTGTGTTTTACAGTTAATGATATAATGAAAACATTTTATTAAGCATGGCTGGCGGCCCTGGTCTTTAAATAGATAATATAGGCAGAAATTAACTGAGCTTCTTTCTAAGTTTAGATTGTGTTCCATATTTATAATATAAATGAATTGAATAACTCATCTTTATCATTTCATTGTATTCTTTCAATAGTTTTCTGATTTTTCAAATAATAAGGTTTTAAAGAAGACATGACGTAATTATAAAAGCTTAATCCCAGTTTCGTGGTAAATTTAATTAAATTCATCAAAGTATACAATATTATATTTATCGTTATAGGTACATATTTCATTTTATAATAAAATGGAATTATGAATAGCTCAACAAAGGTGTTCATTATGATGTACAGATCACCCATGTAATTTTGAATCACACGCAAGAAATGCTAACTCTCTGAGACTTACGTGGTAGTCTCGAATATAAAACTGATTTATTCTTGTAAAATTTTGGAAAGGATTTACTAATTCATATTCACTCTATTATCATAGTTAAATTAATATATCCACGTTTGGTATGGATAATTTTACGATAACCTTACTCATATATGCTGCTCTCTTCATATAATCCCATTTTAACTTGTCTATAGGTTGTCCAGTTACAACTACTCTACCCATTTTATCTATTGATTTACATAAGTCTCAAATACGGTATTGTTGGCTTAAATGTGAGTTGATTTATGAGGCGTGCACTCACGTGTCATTAGCATTTTAGTGAGTAATCTATCTTACATACGGTTATGTTACGCTGTTGTGCTTCTATTTTATTGCCTTTCATTGTGCTCTAACTAAAACACGGAATTTCTGTTTTTTGTTACTACATATAATGCAAACCTGAGATTGTTATTTGATAATCCCCATGAAATATTTTTTATCATATTACAACATTTGATAGTAATAAAATGTGTATATATATATATATATATATATATGTATGTATATGTATACATACTACATGATATTTAATCATCAAAGCTATGTTTGTAATTTACAAAATTTCGCATGCATGCTGACCCTAGAAATGTTGGTTTACATTTGATTAGATGTTAACACTTGGCATTGATTAATATTGTTTCACAAAGCCAATCTGATTGCTACTGAAGTCTAAATTTAACGTGCACCTTCCATTATAAATGCCTTTATTTACTTCCTGGCTTATATTATTATTACTCACTAATGAATTACTTCCTTTTTTCATGGAATTAGGTGTGTGTCCACTATTGTGAATAACCGAAGCTTAATTAATGCCAAGGTGTATTCATAACTGTTGTCTGGTTATTTTGACAGTAGAAGTATATTTTCAGAAATTAGTCATGACTCTACTCAATCCTTTCTTCATTTATAGAAAGTGGATTATTACAAGAATTTAGTTTCTTTAATAAATATTCTCCATTTCCATCTAATTTTCTTGTAAGATTGATCTGGATATCTAATTCGTCAAAGCAGAACCTTTGTCTGTCATAAAGGGTCACTCATACTACCAATTGGTTGTCTAATCAATATTTTTTTTATCTTTGAATATCTATTTCAGAATAGTCATTAGATTGACGTATAGCATGGCAGTAGACGACCCCACGTATAATGAATCTCTGCAAAATAATTTGTCTGGCATGTTTATTTATGTAATTTCATTCAGTAAATGCTATTGTTTTGCGCGTTTGTATTTTACATGGTGTTTCAATTAATTCCATTGTAAATTTACATACAATTAAATTAATGCATCATCTCTTTGTTGTTCTCAACAATATGTAGTTCCAATTAAATTACGAAGCGTTGTCTAAAAGGAATACATTTGAACATAATATATAAGTTTTAAGTAACTGACTTTAACCCGTTCTATAGGATGACACCGCCATACTTTTGAAATTCTTTGAAATTCCATATCTTTCAATATTAAAAGATAATGGTTACTTAAATATTTCCCATGGAACTGTAGTTAGTGTCTAGACTAAAATACACTTTTTCTATTTCATATTAATGTGAATAACTTGCAGTTTTGCTATTTATTTTTTATAATAAGCCATGGAAGACAACTGTAAGTGTGGTTCAACCTGGTTCTTGCTACTTTATCTATCTCTATATAGGCAGTTTTATAACTATTAACATTTAAATAGATCAGATCTGGTCCCACTGAGTGGTAGCTGACCCTATTCTGATCCAGGTAAATGACCCGACCAGATGCATGTTATTTTTTCATATGTCTACTTTTGTTTTTACTTTTATTTTCGTGCTTTGATGCTACGCGTTGTAGTTCTCAATTTTTTAATTTGTGATTAAAATTCCTGAACTGTTTATCACGGTAAGATTCATTCAACAAGCAACCTGTTAACACTAACGAAATTATCATACACTCTAATTATGTGACTCCGGCTTTCTTTACTACTTTGCATTTACATGTATTTTTAAATTTACGGTATCTTAGTTCCAGAAATGTTATTTTAGAACTAAACTTAAATTTCTAGTTACTGTATTTGTATAAGTATATTACAAAATAGTGAAATGAAGATGATTAAAAGAAACATTGAAGCTAGCTCTTATGCGTATCTTTTTCTGTTTTCTTATACGTTAGAATCATTATATTTTTAATGAAGCTGAAATACATTCGGTTCTATCTAACTTTTTGTGTCTATTTAATAATTAAATGGGAAGAGTCTGTAGTTTAATTATTTATGAAATTTAACATTAGATATTTGGAGTGCTGTGTGACCATCCAAAATTTCCCTTTAATTTTGTGTATTCATTCGTACTAAATGATGTTAAATTTATTGAAATAAGATATGATTTCTTTGCCTCTATATATCGAAATGGGGGGGGGGGGTGATTTTATTATAAATAGTATTCTGTACCTTTCCCGTAGTTATTTATGCATGGTGCATTAATCTAGAAATGTATTCATAACATTTCGATATGATTGAATCCATTTGCACATTCGTCATGATCAATACCTTGCAGCTTACCGTTTAAGCAAATCAACTTCATGCATTCTAATAAATTTGTTATTGATTCAGGCATGAGAATTTTTGGACTCAAAAAATCCTTAAAACTGCGCACGAAACTATAGGCTACGCTTCCGCGTAGCTATACATTTCCATTGTGTAGAATTTCCGGATTTTGGATGAAAGCTCCACTCTCATGCCTGATTGATTGCATTTAAATAAAATGCCTACTAACATTTCATAATATTTTCTTTACTAAGATTTGATAAACTATTGTTTGAATTGATACTCTTAGGAAGGGTCAGAGATAATCTAGCAAATCAGAATCTGTAAATATTGGGAGTTGTTGACTACTATAAGAGAGATGGTACATTATGATTATTCAATTGTTGTCTGATTGATACTTATTAAACGAAATATAAAAAAGAAACTTCAAAAAACTCAATGCTAATTGATTTTATTTCAAAGGGTATCTATTTCATAAATTCAAGTCAATTGCGATGATTTAATTCAAACTTTTATTTTAAAGTAATAGACGGTTTCTCCTGATCTTCATTTTATCACAATATTTAAAGTCTCGTATTACATTCCATTAAAAAGCTGGTTAACGTGTTTTTGTATAGATATTTTGCTTTTATTAGGTTTTTGTATCTATCACTCAGTCTTATATTCTATACTGATGATGAGAATGATTTAATTTAAAACAAAACTGTACCACCTATAGGTTTAGATATTATACATGTACCTAAGTGATATAATTGATCGTGTATAAATATCTCTACAAGAATCCAATTATGATAAAGGCGTTTTGAATCGGATCATGGAATTGGTGAACTGATGAACCCAAAACTATTTCTTTATAATGTTTTAAGAATATATCGGGTTATGAATTGAATACTAACTTCCCTAGTTTGTTTCTTATATAACTTAAATGAACAAATATAATTTTTAGATGATATGGCACCATTTCATTTTTATGTGTGATTTCGCATCATCTAATATTACATATCCTGTCTCACAATTAATTGTTCACCCATAGTGTTTCCACTGTACTGTGGCGCAGTATCTAGTTGTATCATATCAGTCATGCTTGGTATATATAGATTGTGAGCTAACTGCTATATTGTGCTATGATAATAACACTAAAGCATGCTGTTACTCGGCATTTTAATTTCTCTTATTTGTATCATCAGTGAATAAATTTATGGAATGTACTACAGCAGCCACATTTTCTCTTCACCCATAATTATTATATGTTATATTTATGAAAAACATCACCACTATTTTACATTTAAATGGTGCCTTGTATATTAATTATAATGTTTTCAATCATTAAAAAGTCCGGAGTTAATGATGTCGATCATTATTTTTTATTTACTCCATATAAATCCTTATTTCGCAAAGTGATATCAATTTCATTTTGTGATCCAGGAGACGAGCCTGAGGCCAAATACGCGCGTCTCGATGATGAAGAATTAATAGCGAATTTGGCTACCTCTTCCGGTTTGTTAACGTCGAATGGAGGGTTCCCATTAATTTCTGGTAATCTGTCGAGTGTTTTGGCTACACAGTCATTTCTACCACTTACTCGTAAGGAACACAATTTTTGTTTCGAGAATATATCAAATGTTGTGTCATCTATTATATACTATACATATTATGTACGTCGAATCTGTTATGATTTCTTTAATGCAAAGTGAATTATAACGATTAAAATGATAATACAGTGTTCATTTTGGTCTGCGAATACAAACAGCATGTGTTCATAAAAAGGTCAGCGGGAGAAAACTGTTCACAGAATTTTGTATTTTGTTGCATAATAAACAATATTGGAGAGTAATAAAATTTGAGCTACGCGCACTTATTTATATTATGATTTCTAAGTCATCAGTTGAGACTATCATAAACTTATTGAGAATGCATCCTTGGTTTATACGGAATAACCTATGCTGTTCACTTTGTATTATATTTCCTTGTCTTGAGTATGACATTTAAACTGAAAGAAAGAACGGTTGCTACACAAAGACTGGCTACGATCACATCAAGAGATCTAAAGCGCACAGAAGAGGAGAAGAAGCAGATTGAGACATAAGGGAAAGAAATTCAGGAGAGGGAGATGAAAAAGAAGAGATTGCAAGGAGAGGTGGATTTCCATTTTGAGACAGGAAATACATAAGACATGAATATGAACATACTATGGTCTATAGTATAATTAACATTAGGATTATTAAAATATTTATAGTCAGCGGCTGGGGTTTTCCAAAAAATGAACCCTGTAATAATGGATTCTTTTTATTTGAGGACTATATTAAAGTCTGTCAGTCTTACGCATTACTTAATGCCATAATTTTAACTTTCACGGATTCTGTTAGTGATGAACTCAGCCGATCACCGCATTATACAAGCTAGTCAATACCCTATACAAATTAATTTTAATAACTTCAATCATTCTTTATGTAATAGAAAATCATTGACTTAAAGGTTCATTTAAAGATTTTCTTACCCACTCGCTACAACTAACTATACGGGATTGTTCGAGTTCATAAACACTACATTCTCTATATTACGTTCTTTTTAAAACTTGTTCAACCCATAAATATAATCATATAGTTACAAATATAATCATATATCATATAATCTAAAATTTAGATTTGACCTTACAGCAACAAGGACAATTCGTTCAGTGAGTTTCAAATCTTTATATATTGTAATATTGTTTGGTGTTGACTACTAGTCTTCAAGTCAGAGTTGTGTGAAGTATTGATTATTGTAATGCTTCGATTTGCTTCATCCATATATAGTATTACCTGTGGTGCTTTCAGATTGTCTCAACAAATGGCTCTAAAGCAACAGATGGCTGAACGTAATACACCCACGCCATCTGTAAGTTTCAATTTCCTATTCTGAAACGATTAGCCCCAATACTTGTAAAGCATGTTTAAATATTTAATTTTACAATATTACTAATAAGTAGTATTATTTTCAAATTCTATTTTCAAGTCTTCAACTTCCAATCGTGCCTCAACTGCATACCCGTCATTCGGTATTCCTGATGACCCTGATAAAGTGCCTTCCTTAATAGAAAATATGAGTGAATTTAAAGTGAAATTAATTCATCCTGAAGAAGATCTGTCACTAGTAAGCCTTTTAGTAACTGATAAAGAATTTTATAAAGGAATTTGAAATCTTAAGTCTGTTGGTCATTTTGATTTTTGATTGGTCATATTAACACAAGTCTCTTCGATCAGTTATTAATCATAATATTATTGCCCTTCTTCAGGAACAATTACGAGCCCGCAATCCCCGTTATAAGCTGAAAGAGCCACCACCACCCCCACCATCAGAATGCTCTTCTAGTCCTGCTCAGTCGATCTCAATGTCAACATTTGCTCTACCAGGTTCTCTCACTGATACAGTGGTATCTGATGTGTCTTCCGCCGCTTTGCAAATGGCGGCCAGTCAGAATCAAGGTGGCTTAATGACATCAACTTCAGTTGTGACCGCCTTACCTCAGCAGCCTGTGGCAGCCAGTCAGGAGCAAGCTTGCAATCAACAGTTCCAGCTTCAATTAGCTCTAGATGAACAGAATCGACTACAACAACAGAGGCAGATCGCGATAGCGCAAGTTCAGATGCAGGCACAGTTGCAACATGCGCTACAGGTAATTAAATATTTTCGTTTATTGTATAGATTCATAATTATTTCATTAAAGTCGTCGATAAGACAGCCTAAAAATGTTTTTGTCTACTACGAATTCTGATATAATACCGACCGTGATAAAGATTAATTTATTTTTTTTAAAGATTAATATCGGAATAAATATGGTAATTAGTGTGAACATTTGATTTTCTACCTGTCATTTGCTTTAAACATTCGGAGAAATTGTTTCATTTCTATTGACTGAAATATTTTAGTCAAACTTGTCACGCAACATTCATCCACAGACAGACAGACCCTGGCTGAACAGTTTAATGGTGTGTGGTTTAAATGATCTAATTTACTCTTCTGAATAATCGTTATTAATTATTTATGTAAATGTGATTAATTTGTTCTGTCATTCGTGCTTTGTTCTCATCGGTGGGTTGCTGAAGTAACAGGAAACTATTCTATCTTACTTTTCGACATTTCTGCTGAATTTTATCATGATAAAAATAAATAAAAGTTTCCAGTTTCGTTTATTTAATGTTTCTTCTGAATGTAAACGAATCTAATCATAACTAAGTTCTGATTACAAAAGTATATTAAGAGATTGATATTAAATTTAGGAGATGATTCCAATAATCAAAACAACAGAAAGCAGACATAAATGAACCACATAAAGATTTTTATCACTACGTAATTTGTTTAGATTTAAATAAAGTTAATTTTTAGACAGTCCGTTACAGTTAAACGAATATAATTTGATAAAATTTAGTTATGTATTAGGTAAATAGCAATCGATTATCAAAAAGGGATAAGAAAATGTAGTTTCAAATGCTTAATCCAACTAATGATATGTTTATATGGATACATTTGGAGATTATTTGACGGCTATTAAAATTGGGAAGACTAAATGAGACGGGTTATGTGACCAAGGGGTCTAGATTCTTATTTAGATGCAAATCACTTTTACAAAATGAAGAGTTATTAAGTCTTATTCTTTTACTATCCCTTTTATGGCCTTATATATCCTTTTGGTTCATGTACTAATAGATCGTTATTTAGATTCAATCAGATTTTTTATCATTTACTACAATCTATCTGCCTGCGTTATTGGTGTGTCCACATAATTTTAAAAATATCTTGTTATTTCTAACATTGGTGTGTATTATTCCGTGATACCTTATACCTTGGCTTTAAATTATTCATGTTACAGTTACATTGGAAATATTTGCCCTTCATTCTAATAGTCATCTTGAGGCGGTTAAATTTCGGTATTTTCCTAAATAGTTTCTACCGTCAGAATTCTCTAGAGATACTTACCACTATTCAATTTTGTTAAGATGACTTTAAAAGCATTTTCCTAAGGGGCGCTGTGCTGTTTTAATCTTAATTTTTCTTTATTTAAAATAAATGCCAATCCACTTTGTTCTATGATCCATAGGAATTGACTTCTCATTAACTGACTTGTATTCTTATATAGATCGTTACAAAATTTGGTTTGAATGTTCAAATTAACTTGATTTCCGCTTGAATGGACTGTGTTTAGGCATTGTTATTTTTATGTACTATATTAACAACTGTATCAAGTTCATGCTCTGTATGAATAAGTATGTTTTATTCAATATGTATTTATGTAATTAAAGATATCCTCAATTATGTTAGGCACTGATATATCAATCATTCAGTTTTATAATTATGTATTAGTTCATCTAGTTTACTAGTTTTTCTATCCTTTTTATCCATCATTTCAATACAGATAAAAGTTAGTTTGTTATTAGTTTCTATTCTATCATTGCTAGTTTCGAAATAATTATTTCCCCATCAAGTACAGGACTGGTTGATAATATGTAAGACACGAAATATTTAACTAAAAGCCTCTACAATTACTGTTGGCAGTTTCATGAAGTTGAGCAATAATTTGCCAATGGGTCTTAATTAACAATACCATAATTTATTTAAGGATTCAACTCAGACTGCATAAAACGAAATGTGCACTGTTATCATGGTGACTATCTATCATTTAAGATGACCATATTTGATATTTATTTTTAGAATTATACCCCGGCTGTCAACGTTTCATCGATTTTTATGACTTAGTTGAAGTAATGAAGCTAGCTAGTGTGTCAATAAATTTTCCTTTTCGTTTAGATAATTACTATTTCTTTATCGTTTGACTTGACTTGAATTGTCAATAATATACATAAGTATGATAGCTAATAGTTTCATGAAGCGCAATTCGTGCTATCAATACTTGAACTTATAGCATTGGAAATCTTAATTTCATGCAATATTCAATTAATGTTATTTCTTCTAGTGGTGAAAGTAATTGCAATTTTTTATGTCGGTCTCTGTCGTCATATTTGAACAATAAAATAGAAGTGAAAGTATCCATTTGCAGTTAATCGAATTCATCGTATTTTTATGAAGAATTTTCAATTTGTATGTGAAAATTGTGGTGACAGTTTCACTTACAATATCCTGAAATTCATCGTTAATAAATTATAAATCCATTTAAATTTTAAAAATGGTGTCTCACTTTATTCTCATAAAATTTCTGATCTGATCAAAAATTTATTTAACACAAGCTTTTCATTTTTCAAACAACACTGCTTTTCATATTCGAATGCTTTTATTGCTAAAATATACTTGAATTGACACTGCCTCCTTCATTTAATATTCATTATATCGTTCTTAATAAATGGTGAAAAAGACCAAGGTTGCTTTCATTATTTTAATATTTATTCATAGAAAATCATGAAATGCATCATGCAGCAAATTTGGTCTTTTTCTTTCATTTATTATTCAACGCTTAGCAGTACGCTATAGCATTTCTACTCTAATATTACCTGCTATATAAGGTGATTTCGTTAGGAAGTTTCATCAAGTTTAACCCACATTTTTTCAGTCTCAGAGTTATTAATTAGTTCTTATTAGACGCGACTAAGTTAGTTATCCTTACCTTAAAAGTAATGCAGTGTCATCTCTTTTAACCCTCTAATTATATTTCCTGTACATATTAATTTCAAAATGTGAAGCCATACAATTGATTTGGTTAAACATATTGTGTATATGTTGTTACTAATGAAATGACATGAGAGAAAGATGTTGCCCAGCTATTATGTATCTGAACCTTTATCCTCTGAAAATATAATATAATAGTAATTTACAGCCGTGTGTTACACAATTTTCATATATTTAATCATATATTCATATTCAATGTTTCTTACAAAATGATGACGTATGTCTGACGTCTATCTTTCTCCTACAAATTAGTTACATACCATTTTCAAAAGCTGAGCTTCGTTTATTCCAGAAGTTTTTTGGATTAGTGTAATATTGTTGATGTTAGAACTTGTAAATTTATGGTAATATATCAACATGGATTAAATTGTGACACTAGAACTTCATTCACGTAGTACTTTTTAAAAGCAAATTTGATTTAAAATCTCACTCACATTTTCAATTCAGCAAAATCAAGCCGCTCAACAGCAGCACCAACTGCAGCAGGCGTTACAAGCTCAAATTAATCAGGCATCTCAGATTCAGCAAGCCTATGCGCAAGCGCAGGCCCAAGCTGTCAACAACAATGCTTTGCGCGCTCAATTACTTCAGGCAGCGGCAGTTGCTCAGCAGCAACAGCAGATGCGTCTAATGACGCCAATGAATCAGCTGCTCGCTCTTCGTGGTGGTGGTGCAACAGCCGACCCTGGTCTTATCAGTGTATCTGCCGCTGCGCCTAGATTACTATTCGCTCCAGGAGTTAATCCATCCGCGGCCGCAATTTTAGCTAACCAAAGGCCTCATATCATGACTGGTCCTCAAGGTAATTACATATTGTTTTACTTATAGAAATCTATACATTTGAACACTGCCTTTGTTTACAAAATCTATCATGAATCATCATAGTCCGCCCCGTGCTAGTATCCATTTTAAATTATTTTATGTAACATAGGTGGAACTGAGATATATGGTCTGCATCACAAGTTGGTAATCAAAAAAAATAATCTGTGGCAAAGTTAGGAATTGTGTTTGTGGATTTAGGTTCATCAATATCTCCGAGATTAAACGTGTCCAGGTAGTAGTTTTCATTCCGTTATTCTCACAAATGCAACGTTGAAGAGCAAATTTCTATCTAAACTTCGTTCCATACTGAAAACTTCAGTATTATTGCATTAGCTGTTTGATACTTGACACATAAGGTTTCTTTTTTAAATAATGAGTTCTGTTAGAAAAATCGAATTAACTAAATTATACTGAACCGTAATTGGGTAATGTATTTATTTATTTATTCGCCGAAATACCGTTGCTTTAGTATTTGTACTCTCAATTTAAAATTATTAATTTAAAATTCTCTTCATTCAATAAACCGAATTCGTTTGTTATAAAGCGGATGATTAGACAGATACCTTAGCAATGTCGCTACTAATTTGTTGTATGGCGTATTAAATATATATAAATAAGTTTTGTGAATGTTGATATAGCATTAGTAATTGTAAATGTACATCTATGCAACACAAGTGTAAAAATTAAACATTTTGATGTATTAACTACTTGTATTTTATGTTTCGAATTACTCCCTAAATAGTCAAATGGAGTGTGCACATAGTAAAGCAATTGCGAATTTTAGCATTCGTGCTTAACCACATCATTCGTATAGTTATGAAAAGTATGTAGTATCAATATATTATCTAACATTAGAGTTTTTCGAAGTATGTACATAAAACTAGTGTATTATGAAAAGAAAGTTTAAAAATTGACCAGACAATTGGAATGCCTAAAATAAGGAATTATAATCAGTAGTATGAGTATCAAGGGACACAGGATATGTGACTGAACTTACTCAACTGATGGTATTGAAATATCGGCTAGTAGTGCTGCAATGTACCGAATATACAGCTCATATCAATCTGTAAAAATTTTTTTACTTAATCATTGAGTCAACTATTCTAAATCTTAGCTTATTATGATAGTTCAATTTTATCTGCTTTTACCGTCAACAACTTTCAGTTTATCCATTGAACTTACTTTTTACTCTCAAGACATTATTAATTCTTTAGTCACAATCCACATATTTTTTATTCCTTTTATTAAAGTTTTATGCATTGGGAAGTTCCTAAATTAGTTTCGCTTTATTTCGTTGCTTAACTTTTTTGTGTGAGAGTCTTGAAGAATTGATGTAAGTCTTGACCAAATATTAACTGAATTAAGTGGATTTATTGGCTCAACTTTAGTCGATGAAGTATTCAGCTTTTATTGTGGATTCATTTGATAATATTTTGAAAAGTTTGGCAGATAATTTCTATCTCGATATGCATCTTGATTGGTTTCGAGTGTCTCTGTCTCTTCTCTTCTCTCTCTCTCCTCATTTCCTAATTTATAAGGCGTATTAGTGAAATACAAAGTTTTCAGTAGAAAAATTTCTCATTTTTTCCTTAATAAATTGATTCAGTTGATAATTTGTAGGTCTTGTGTTAAACCTCCAGCATCTGAATTTGCACAGTTCACTGAGCGTATCAATTGTTTATTTATGTATTTTGCCGCTCTCTTTAACCTCTGTATCAATTCATTCTGTAGAAGCAATAAAATTAATTTTCTTAAAGTTTAAATTTTTCACTCTTGGTTGAAAAGGGGGTGATAAAGAATAAAGATATAAAACCATTTTAATTTATATATAAGAAAGATAGCGAGCGAGCCATAAAATTTCTCATTATTATGCTGTAGTTAATTTCTTTTAGGTCATAATAAATAAAATATATTTATAGAACGATTTCAACTCCAATATTACTAACTAAATTTTGAATGATAAAATTAACGTTTTTTACATCTTCATAATTTACTCTGCTCTGTGTATCATGTCGTCATGTATTCTAGAACAGGTATCAGATTTAACTAAAATTCTTCATTAGCTGGATTAAAATCTGCTTTAAGTGATGATGATATAGCGATTGGAGCAGATATAATTGAGGAATATTAAAGGATGGTGACTCCAAGTAAAAGTAAATAATAAAATAACATTCTCAATTGCAAAGAAGCCTCAGCTAAACTCTAAAAAATATTGATGAAGACGCCGTTAAGGGAAAAACTCTATCAATGAATAATTATTTATTTTTACTTGGAGTCAACATCCTTTAATATTCCTCAATTATATAAGACTGCTAATCCCCTAGTCTATTACCTATAGCTCAAATAGACACGACTTATTTTATTTAAATAGAATTCATTTATAAGCGTAGTGATCAAGAAAGTTATGTAATGTCATGATTTATCAACAATTAACTTCTGTCTATTTCACATTTCGTTCTAGAAGAATTGTGTGTCTATAACTAAGGAAGCTATGTATTTATTCTGTATATTTTCGTCAGTAAATTAATCAAAGCTGTTTACAGAATATTCTCAATTTCTGTGTTTTAATCATGTATTTGAATATTCTGTTGAGTGAAATCGTTAATATCTGATATGTTTGCTAGCACTAAAAAATAAATTTTCAATTGCGCTTACAGATTAATGTAAAATGTATCTGTATGTGTGGTGGTCAATTAGATTATTAATTATAATCTTAAGAAGAAATATGAATAAAAATGCAATGCATAAATTCCAGCACTAGTAGATTATTTTGTAACATCCGATAACACAGGTTTCACTTGTTCATTTAGAGTAGACAATATATTTCTTTGTCAATCTGATCTCTCTCCTGCTCTAAGAATAAAATTAAGAACTTAAGTTATAAATATGTAAGTGATTAATGACTTCTTCTGTGTTACGTAATTTCTCTTCAGTCCTGAATATCAGTCATGCCATTTATGAATTCGTCAGATAAATTATTTAAACAAAGTCCGAGATATTTTCTTTAGATTAGAATCAATGACTGTAATTCACACTGTTAAATCATACGAGAAATGAAATTGACGTGACGCATATAAATTTAATTCATAAAAAATTGATCCATTTTTCCTTACGCTGAATTTGATTGACTTGGTCAACCAAGTATTTGGGTATTAAATAGTGAAATTCTTCTTGGCTTTTATCATGATTGTTAGTTTAAACTTTACTTGTTCTCACAGGATTCAGATTGAGACATTGAGAATCAACACTTCATTGACTTTTTAAGGCTAAATTTAAGATTCGTTAATTGACTATACATAATGGACATATATTGATCTGGTAAGTCATTCGTCTACAATTGAATAATAAATTATTTTTTTGTTTTCAGGACTGGTATTCAGAGGTCAACCTCTTGTTCGTGCTCAAATTCCTCAGCCCGGTCAATTGGGTCTTAACACACTTGTAGGTTATCCTGCAGGCTTGAATCCATTCGGTTAAAAAATGAACTGTGATTCCAATGTTAAGCTGTGTCGCCTTTAAATTTCATAATTATTGTTATGTACATAATAGAATCTGCTATCGACATGTGATTATTTCAAATCAACTATGAAGAGAAGAAAGAAAACATTAACTATCGATATTTATAATTTTGATGAAGAACTTCTAAATACAGTTTGATTCGTTTGATTATAGAAATTACCTACATAATAATTGTAACATTGGTTATATTGAAACATGTATTTAGCAAGTTTATTCATGTTTCCACAAATTGCGATAAAAGTGAATTTATTGAATTTATTTCTTGGTCAGTTATGATGACCTTCAATTAATTAACTTGTTTGACAGAAAACTAAAAAATAAGCATATTGACGTTCCTCTATCTACACAAATTTAATATTCTGATAGAGCTTAACTTTAGAGGATATCAGATTATTTATGAATTTCTCTAATATGTGCTTCTTTGTTATAGATGGATGCTTATATTGTCGACTGTTTACTGTAAATACTGTATTTAAATCCGTTTTGCATATTGTACAGCATTTTTGTGTAAAATTAATAATAAATGAGTCTCTACTACTTCCTATTCGTTGGTTTTGGTTTGTTTTTATTTCATATCTTCGCAAAAGTTTAGTCCAGTTTAAATGTGAATATTCATGGTACATAACCTAAGCTGAATATCCCATATCAACAGGAATAAATGAATAGTATAAGTTTACGCGTATTATGGTAAACGCCACTACTATCAGACAATTTAGTTTGATTACGTTCTGTAATCACTCAACATATTGATGGCCCATATGTAACACTTAGCTAATAGCGAACAATGTATAATAATTATAAGGCCCGCATTATCGGTTCCAATTGTTGTGTCACCTGTAGTAATTCAATAAGATTTAGACGGAGTTTGTTCAGTCAGATTCATTTTTGATTTGAACCAATAGTATTATTGTACATACGTAAAATATATTCCAATAATGCCTAAAGCTGCATCAATTTTCGCTATAATGAACTTTATAAAACTGCACCATCGAAAATACATTTATAGCGGGCTTTTACTTTATATATAGGTACCTACATAATAATAATAAGACTTTATTTGAAATATCAGACAGGAGACAAACTCAAAGATAGGTAATAAAATCAGTGGAAGCATAGTATGAGCAAGTGACATTTAAAACAGTAGAAAAAATAAAGCAAAAATTTTAAAATTGAACCTCTTGAAACCAAAGTTGAGTAGGTAATTAAAAAAAGGTTTTGTTCTCTCAGCTCTTATAATAGTAGCGCAGCGTGTGTCAACATAAGGTCTCCGGCTCGTCTTCCATAACTAAATAATTTCTGAGAATGCGGGCTCGGGATTGGCGATGACTTTCATTTTTGAGTTCGCCATTTTTGCCAGGTCTTTAAGGATTCTACAGTGATTCCTCTTTTAATATGCCTTTTTGAAAATATTCTCAAGGTTTTTTCTCTCACTTTTTTTAGGAGGGGCCGCACCAGAACTCAATACCATAATTGTAAAGCTAAGGATTCATGCCCAAATCTTTCAGTCTAAAAAGTAAAAAGAGGATTTTATTTGAAGCAGCGATGATTTATTTGCAGTTGTTGTCACAGAGAGAGTGTTCTGATGAGAATACCAATTTTATTTTATCACAGTTTTCAGAATTGATTCTATATCGATAACTGCGATCGTGTTTTTTTACGAATAATCATTTCAAAGGTTTTACTAGGGTTCATTTCTAGGCTGATTAGATCCACACTTCCTTATCATGTTATCGATATGAAATTTACTGTTTTCAGTAGGATTTAAAATCATAATTAAATCGTCAGCGTTGATGTTGGAGCAGTCTTAAGGGAGACCATATCAAAAGTAGAATAAAAAAGAATCGGCCATTGAATAGTCCGTTTGTCCGATGCCACGGTTTATTTCAGTCCTTAAAAATTTTTTTCTTGTAGAAAGTCGCATGTTGGCATTTATTAAGGAAGCTTTAAAGCTCCTTAATTTCAATCAAGTTGATGATGTTTGGGTGGATATTTTTGTTGAATATATATTAATAAAAACTTTGTTGAATATTTCTTTGAATATATTATGTTTTTTTTAGTCCTACTGATACAGAATATCCCATAGTGATACAGAATGTTCAAAAAATAATTCATGTCCTCAGGAAATATATGATTGGACAATTTGTATCAATAGGATAATTTATTTCGACTAATAACCACGAACGTATATATTGTCTTGTTTCGATACACAGACAATGTCTACTCCGGGACAACTTTAGGTATGTAGGACATTCTGTATCGGATAGTGTAATTGCGAAACAATCGGAGCTACTGTATGTAGACTCGATTTATACTTTATCAATTGAATTTATGGTATCACTTGAATTCAATTTCTGCAAATGTTTATTATAGATTCACGGACTGCAATCAAATTGATTTAATTTAAAATTTTTACTTCTAATATAATTTATATTCAACCAAGACTAATCATACATAGGCTGAATCCTACAGTTGAATCAAAAATCTCTGCAATCATTTTCACCACAGAAGCAATTAATCTGTTCGTCGAAAAACAACAAAATACAACAGCTTTCTCCCACCTAAATTATATAGTTAGTAAGAGTGTTGTTGTAGACTGCGGTGGCTGGTTCTGTTATCTTGATTGATGTTGTGGACACTGATTATATAGTGCGCCAATTCTTTAAAATAACAAATAAGTAAACACTAGTGTGAAACTGGGAATCACACTCGGTAGAAAGCTTTATTAAAAATGTTATTCAGGAAATTTTAGAGATATTGTAGTCAGCCTGCTGGAGTCCAGGTGGAAATTCTCCCCTTCTATATAAATATAGGAAATGATATTCGTCCTAATTATAATATCGTGCCAGTTGTGTCAAAACTTTCATCTATATCATCTACATATCAGTTGAAATTGTGAGCTGAAACCAACAAAACATTCTCTCAGGAAAGGAAGCAGAACTCTCACTATCTCTATCTAACACTATGCTGATTATCATTGAAGCTATACGGACTTGATAAAATTGATTTCCTATTAAACAATATAACATAGAGTTTTCTAAACAATGCTAATCAAGTGAATAAAGTAAATTATAATCAGAAAAAACATAAAGTTCACTCAAATCAATATAAATAGATTATGAAATATGGCTTTTAAAATTTTAAAATTTTAAAAGCCATATTTCATAATCTATTTATTTATTTATTTTAAAAGATCAAACCTACGTCTGCTAAATTAATTCATTTCGACATGGCTGTCTCTGTTTTTGTTGTTTTTCGATTGTAGGTTTTGGAGGGCGTATTGACTTATACATTTGAGTTTTGAAGCTTGTGAGATGTTTTTTAATATATTGGTGGCTGCTTCTCGGAGTTCTGCTCTATAGTAGCTCGAGGTCCAAATGCCCGTTGCGATTGAATGACTGTCTCTGGCCAGTCTCGTTTGGCCAGTCGATGATGATACCACTTCCGCCTTTCTTAATACCTAGTCAATAGCCGAGCCGTCCGTAAACACATTCGTGTCAGCAGGGGGGTACAGGAGGTATTCTTCAGCTGCTTTCCGTCGGATCTCTGGTCTGTCTTTACAGGTTACCTATTTGTTGTACTTACATATGTTCAGTTTCTAAACTTTCTTATTCGTGAAATGTGTTTAATAACTTGCTTAAACTTTTCTTTAAAAATGGAAATTATCAGGGAACCCTAGTAAGCGGCACTGCGCTTGCCCAGGAAGTCACATTCAGCTTAGCTGATATGGGTGAGTCATATATAACCGTTGAACTTTAAATTATCAAAAAGGCACAAAATTTATTTCATAGAAATCTTTATTTTAACCCGCCGTCCGCCATTACCCACCATACTGACTATATTTTGTTGATATCTCAGTAGAGAAACAGCAGC